>SJYA01003118.1:1900226-1950686 GCA_006410615.1 Neotragus moschatus | reverse complement strand
TTGGTTTTTTTTTTTTTTTTTTTTTTTTTTGATGTTTTTCAGTGGTTCGAGAACTAGGTGATACTGGTCTCATAAAATAAGTTGGGAAGTGATCTTTTCTCTCACATTTTTGGGAAGGAGATTGTGAAGGATTGGTGTTAATTCTTTAAATGTTTGGTGATAGTGAATCCATCTGGTCCTAAGCTTTTCATTTTTTAATTTCTGTAAGGTTAATATTAATGTCCCCTCTTTCATTCATGACTTTATTTTAGTAATATGACTCTTACCTCTTTTTTCTTGGTCAGTCTAGCTAAAGATTTGTTAATTTTGTTGATCTTTTCAAAGAATGAACTTTGTTTGTTTGTTTTTCTCTATTTCCACTTTAGTCTTTATTATTTCTTTCTACTTGGTTTGGGTTTAGTTTGATTTTCTTTTTCTAGTTTCTTAAAGTATACGGATAGATTAAGGGTTTGAGATCTTTTTTAAGACAGATGTTGCATTTTAGAACAGTTCACAGGAAAATTGAGAGGAAGGTACAGAAATACCCCATATGCTCCCTGCCTCCTTTCATGCGTGTGTGCTCAGTCACTCCATGTCCCAGTTCTTTTGCGACCCTGTGGACTGTAATCCACCAGGCTTCTCTGTCCATAGGTTTTAGCCTCCTGTATTAATTAATGTGTTTCACCAGGGTGATACATTTCTACAACTCATGAACCTATATTGACACATTACTACCCAAAGTCCAAAGTTTACATTAGGGTTCACTCTTGGTATTGTACAATCTATGGGTGGACAAATATATAATGATGTGTATCCACTGTTATAGTATAATACATAGTATTTCACTGCACTGAAAACCCATCTATTATTCATCCCATCCTCTTCCCTAAACCGTGATAACCACTGATCTTTTCACTGTTTTCATATGCCTTTTGCAGGATGTCATGTAGTTGGAATCATACAGTATGTAGCCTTAGTTTCTGTATTCCTTTTATAGTTAGATAATTCATTTCTTGCGAGCACTGAATAATATCCCAGTATCTGGACATATCACAGCTTATTTTTCCATTCACCTACTGAAGGACATTTTGTTGCTTCCAGGTTTTGGCAATTACAGATAAAGCTATAGTACACAGCTGTGTGCAAGTTTTTGTGTGGACATATATTTACAGCTTATTTACATAAATAACAGGGAGTGTAATTGCTTGATCATATGGTAAGAGTATTTTTAATTTTGTGAGAAATTACCAAATTATATTTCAGAATGGCTGTACATTTTGCATTCTGACCAGCAATAAGTTCCTGTTTCTCTGTATCCTTGTCGGCACTTACTGTTTTCTATTTTGGGGATTTTAGCCATTTATATCATATTGTTTGAATTTGCAGTTCCCTAATGATGTAGATATTAAACGTCTTTCATATGCTTATTAGCAGTCATATCTTCTTTGCTAAGATGTCATAATTGGTAATGTCTTTTGATCATTTTTCCTTATTGTTGAGTTTTAAATGTTCTTTCTATCTTTTGGATAACAGTTCTTTATCAGGAATATCTTTTGTAAATATTTTTATCCCAGTCTGTAGCTTGTCTTTTCATTCTCTTGACCTTTCTTGTTTTTTAATATAGTCATTTACATCTGTAAATTTCTCTAAGCAATATTTGGATTTCTTCTTTGACTTGTTGATTATTTAGGAGTGTGTGGATTAATTTTAACATGTTTATAAATTTCCCAAATGCGTTCTTTTATTGATTCTAATTTCATTCCATTGTGATCAAAGAACATACTTTGATATCTGTTCTTTTAAATGATTAAGGCTTGTTTTATGTTCTAGCAAGCTTTATCCTGGCAAATATTCCATGTACACTTAAGATGTGTATTCTGTTAGTGGTTGTGGTAGAGTGTGATATAAATATCTAGTTGACTCATAAATTTTTGAAATCTTCTGTTGCCTTGTTGATCTTTTACCTATTCATCGTTAAAAGTGAGCTATTAAAGTCTAAGCTATTGTTGAATTGTCTGTTTCTCCAGTTCTGTCCATTTTTGTTTACACTCTATTGTTAGGTGCATAGATGTTCCTAATTTGTTATGTTTTTCTGATGGACTGTCCCTTTTACCATTATAAAATGTCCTTTGTTTCTAGTAACAATTTTTGCCTTAAAGTTGATTTCAACTGATATCGGTGTTGCCACCTCCACTCTTTTATGTAAATTCTTAGATTACTTTCAGTTTAATTTTTATTACAGCTTTGTTTTCTATTTCTCTATTTTATTGTTCTCAACTAAGCATGAATTCAAACTTCTGTGTAAAGTTGAAAATAACTAACAATACCCTCAAAAACTGGTTGTCAAATGTTAGGTGGCCTGTAACGCTTATAAGGAAAAGATATTCTCTAGGGATGACAGGAATGATTCCTGGGAGAAAACTTTCCTAGAGAATCTAGCAAATAAAATTAATAGTTATTACTATTTTATAATGTTTTCTTTTAATAATATTAACAGTGATATCAGTAGCTATCACTTGCTAACAGACCCTGACTATTTGCCAGGCACTATGTTGATTGTATTAGCTCTCACAGTAGATATTGTCCTTACCCTACAGTTAAGGAAACAGACTCAGCATGTTTTTTTTAATGGAAGTGCATGGATTTCTAACAAGAAAGTAGCCAGGATTTTAAATTGCTGAATGTTATGTTACTTGCAGTCAGTGAGTCAGTTATCAGGCCTTATATGGATAAGGAGTTTCATGTCCCATAACAATAGAGAGACTGGGAATTTGCATTAATTTGAGATAATGTTAATAAATTACATTTTTTATATGTAAACAAAGATTTTCTGTGATTTGATGCTGTTGGAATCAAAGCATGTATTTTCCTTCTAGATAATACATTTACATAGACCAAGATTCAAAGTAGGGTATTTAATGAAAAGTCTTTTTACCATGTCCACCAATCACAGTGCCACATAAATTTCCTTCCTTGGCGGCAACCACTGTTATAGGTCTCTGGTGTTCCATTCCAAAGTGATTCTCTTTCTTTCTTATCCTTCCTTCCCCTTCCTTCTCATTTCTCTTTCTCTCCCTTGTCTCTGTCTCTCTCTCCCCATCCCATGCCTGCCTTCTTTTCCCCTTCCTCACTAAACATACACACATGCATGCACACAACATGGAGCACGTGGTTACAAGGCACACAGCAGGTAGTATACTATATATCATGTTCTATGTTTACAATATATGGTAGATATTAGTATATAAAGAGCTTTTATATTAGTGTATAAAGAGCTTTCCTTCTCTTTGTAGTTGTATAGTATTGTTACATAGATGTATGATTATATAACCAGGCTAACAATGGACAAACAGACTTTTTCGTATAATCTTTTACTACTACAAAGAGTGCTGTCATAAACAGCTGTGTAAAATAATTTTACATGTGCAAATATTTCTGTAAGATAAATGACTAGAGTAGAATAGCTGTAAGTCAGAGTATGTGCAGTTATAACATTAATAGATAGCATCAAACTGGCTTTTGTAGAGATCATGTCTATTTAATCTTCCCAACAGTGTATTGNACTACAAAGAGTGCTGTCATAAACAGCTGTGTAAAATAATTTTACATGTGCAAATATTTCTGTAAGATAAATGACTAGAGTAGAATAGCTGTAAGTCAGAGTATGTGCAGTTATAACATTAATAGATAGCATCAAACTGGCTTTTGTAGAGATCATGTCTATTTAATCTTCCCAACAGTGTATTGGAGTGCCTGTCATTCATTTACCTATCCCTGAGGTTTAGAAATAAAATACCCTGGTGATTTCAACTTTTTATCATTAAGGACTGTTTTGTCCATAAGAATTTTTTTGTCTTATACATAATATAGATATGAAAATATAGTTGCCCCTTGGTATCCATAGGAGGTTGGTTCCAGGACACCTGCAGAAACCAAAATCCATGGATGCACAAGTCCCTTTTTAAAAAATGGCATAATATTTACATATATAATTGATGTACATTGTCCTATATTCTTTAAATCATCTCTAGATTACTCAAAATATCTAATACAAAGTAAATGGTAAGTAAATAATTGCCATTGTGCAGCAAATTTGAGTTTTGATTTGGGGAACTTTCTGGAATTTTTTGCCCCAGATATTTTCCATGTGCAGATGGTTGAATACACAGATNTGCTTATCCCCCATTCTCTCTGTTGTCATATTCTAGAACTCTGATGAGAGTTCTGTTAGACATTTTATTTTTCATGTCTCTGCTGTAGCATTATAATTTCTTTGTAACAGTTACTCTTTTCTCAGATTCTTTCTTGAGCAGTGTCTGATCGGGGGGGAGGTGAGGTTCCCATTATAAGTTCTAATTGTTTCTTAAATATGCCTGATCATTTTTTTAATAGTCTCTCCCTTCTTGTTCATTTAGAATTATTTGTTATTTTATTATTTTTTTATAATCAGATTGATAGTTCCATTATTATAGCCTTTGGTAGCCTGATTTGTTTTCTTCTGGCTCTTGCTCATGATGCTTTGTTTCTCTTAAGAGGGAACTGTATTTATGTTTGTAGGCTATGCATATCCTGAAGGTGAAGGAACTCTAGACTGATTGCATTTGCTGTTGGTAGATGCCAAGGGATGTTGCTAATACGGGATCACTTTAATATGAGTTTGGGTCTTCTTCCATAGCACAGACAGATTTCTAACCTAAAATCAGCATGCTAATTGACTATGTTTACAGATTCTTAGAAGAAACTCTCCTCCTCATTGTACTTTCCACCTTTTGAAAATAAGACAAAGTTTTCTTTGTTGGCTCATTTTATTGTCCTGTGGATTTTTTTCTAGCTTATTACCCTTTCATCCAGGGTTTATATAACCCTTTTGAGGGTTTGAGGATAAACTCTGGCTGTGTATGGACCCAAGACCTAGTGTGACTTGTAAAACTGAGTATTTTACCTTTCCTTATAATTTTTCCATTGAATAAAAAGATCATCTGTTATCAAGAATTTCCCATTTGGGGGTTTTGTTATCACCCATACCAAGAATATGTCAGTAATATATTGCTTTATTCTTTGCATTTTTTAATATACTGGTTAGATCTCATTGATGGGGTTGCTGTGATTTTTTTTTTTTCAAGAATATTTCATGGATGTTTCTGTGTACTTCTTTTACATCACAACATGAGGTACATATGTGTAGTTGTCTTTCAAAGAGGAAACATTGCAGTTGACACTTCGGAAATACAAAGGATCTTAATACATTATTAACCGGGGGATTTTTACAGAAACTAATGGCAATGGCCAACAATTTGTTATGTAAGTAAATATAGAAACGTCTCTGGTCAATAACCTTCAGGTAACAAGACATATTAATATATCTCTGGTCAATAATATGTTAAGAAAGTACTGTGAGCAGCTGTATGCCAACAAATTGGATAAACTGAAAGTAAAGATAAATTCCTAGAACCACAAATGTCCAAAAAATGAATCATGAAAAATAAAAAATGTGAACAGACCAATAAAAAGTAAGGAGATTATAAAGCTCCCAACAAAGAAAAGACCAGGACTAAATGGTTTCACTGGTGAATTCTGCCAAACACATAAAGAAGAATTAGTACCAATCCTTCTCAAACTCTTTAAAATTAAATAGAAGGAATTCCCAGACTCATTTTATGAAGCCAGCATTATCCTGATACCAAAGCCAAATACAGACACTATAAGAAAACTACAAGCCAATATCCTTGATGAATACAGATGTAAAAATTCACAATAAAACATTAACAAACCAAATTCAGCATATTGAAAGATCATACACCATGATCAAGTGGGATTTATCCCTGAGGTGTAAGGATGTTTCAATATCTGCATATCAATCAGTGTGGTATATCACATTAATAGAATGAAAGATAAATCTTAGTGTCTCAATGGATGCAGAAAAGTATTTGACAGAATCCAACATCTTTTCATGATAAAAACTCCCAACAAATTGGGTATAGAACGGTGTGCCTCAACATAATAAAAGCTGTATTTGACAAACCCACAGCTAATATCACACGCAACATACCCACTAAGATCAAGAGCAAGACAGGGGTGTCTGTTCTCACCACTCCTATTTAACATAATACTAGAAGTTCTACCCAGAACAGTTAGTCAAGAAAAAGAAATAAAAGACATCTGAATTGAAAAGAAAGAAGCCCACTTGCCACAACTGCCAAAGCCAGTGCACCACGAGAAGCCACTGCAATGAGAAGCCGGTGCGCTGCATCTAGAGAGTAGCCCCTGCTCACCCACAGCTAGAGAAAAGCTCACAGCAGTGAAAGCCCAGCACAACCAAAGATAAATTTTTTTTTTAAATGTCCGTTTCAAAAAATAAGACACAAATGAGTGGAAAGCTATCTCTTGTTCATGGATTGGAACAATTAATACTGTTAAATGTCCATACTACCCAAAGCCATCTATATTGTCAGTGTAATCCCTTCAGGTTCAAGGGCATTTTTCACAGAAGTAGAGAAATTAATCCTAAAACTGTATGGAAATACAAAGGATCCTAAATAGCCAAAGCAGTCCTGAGAAAGAACAGAGCAGGTGGCATCATATTTACTGATTTAAACTTTACTACAAAGGTATTGTAAAGCAACATGGTAACTCAAAATGGATTATAGATTCAATTTCTTTTTTTTGTTGTTGTCTTCACTGGCTCTTCACTGTGGCATGTGGGCTTATTTGCTCCGTGGCATGTAGGATCTTAGTTCCCCAACCAGGGATCAAACCCATGTCCCGTGCATTGGAAGATGGATTCTTAACCTCTGGACTACCAGGGAAGTCCCTAGAGGTTTAAATTTAAGACCAGAAAGTGTGAAAGTTTGAGAATAAAACATCAGAAAGTTTCCTTGACATTAGTCTTGGCAGTTATTTTTTTGAATAATTGGATATCCATTATAATTATGTCCATTATAATTATTTTTTGGATTTTTCTTCATAAGCAGCAGAAACAAAAATAAACAGATTGGACTATATCAAACTAACATATTTCTCCACAGCAAAATAAAAAGATAAATCATGGAATGAGAAAATATTTGTAAATCATCCTAAAGCATCTATCTGATAGGGGATTACTATCCAAAATATATAAGAAATTCATAGAACTCAATGTATATATGTGTGCATGGTTAGTCATGTCTGACTCTTTGCAACCCTTTGGACTGTAGTTCACCAGATTCCTCTGTCCATGAGGTTTTTCAGCCAAGAATACTGAATTGGATTGCTACTTCCTCCTCCAGGGGAGATATTCCCAACCCAGGGACTGAACCCGCATTTCATACATTACAGGCAGATTCTTTACCCTCTGAGCCATCAGGGAAGCCCCCATACAACTCAACATCCAAAAACAAAACCCACACACAATCTGATTTAAAAATGGATGAAGAGCTTGAAAATTTTCCATATAAGACATACAAATTGTCAACTGATGTATGAAAAGAATCTCAACATCACTAATCATCAGGGAGATGAAATGAAAAAACCACAGTGAGATGTTGCTGCATGCCTGTGAGAATAATTGTTGACAAAAAGACAACAAATGTTAACAAGGTTGTGGAGAAAAGGATAGTGTGTGCACTGTTTGTGGGAACATAAATTGGGACAGCCACTATGGAAAACTATGGAGATTACTAAAAAATACATTCTTCTAACTATCGTGTGATCCAGCAGTCCCACTTCTGAGTATGTATCTGAAGGAATGAAATCACTGTCTGGAAGGATAACCTACACCTCCCCCCGCCCCGCCCCCATTCATTGCAGCATTCTTCACAATAGCCAAGATATGGAGGCAGCCTAAAGGTCCATAGACAGATGATGAAGAAAACGTGTGTGTATATGCAGTAGAATATTCGGCCATTTTAAAAAAAAAAAGGAAATGCTGCTTTTGCAACAACATGGCTGGATCTTAAGGTCATTGTGTTAAGCAAAATAAGTCAGAGAAAGAAAATACTATATGTTCTCACTCAGATGTGGACTCTAAAATACCCAAATTCAAATAGAATCGTTGGGACTGGTGATTGGGAAATAATGGGAGATATGGCCAAGGGGTACAAACTTCATTTAAAAGCTGAATCAGTTCTAAGGATCAATGTATGGTATGGTGACATAATTAACACTGCATTATATAAATGAAGGTTAAAAGAGTAGATTGTAAGTGTTACCACCACAAAAATGTTAATTATGCAAGAGGATTGAAGTTTTAACCTTATTGTGGTAATCATTTCTCAATATATATTATCGAACTATTGCATTCTAAACCTTCAACTTGTATATGTTATGTTTCAGTAATATCTCAGTAAAACTGGAAAAAATGTGTAGTTGTCTTTTTTTTTTAATGATAAGACTGATCAGTGGGCACAGGTGTTATCACTTGATCCATCCAGTAGTGTTCCCTGTCAGCTTCCACCTACTGGTTTTAGCATTGATAATTTTTTCATTCACTACCTCCAGATGATATTGTAATTCTCCACTTTTGTGTGTTTGTTAGCTTAGAATACTTATTAAAGATGAAATGAGAAAGGATTGCTAAGTCAGAGTGTGAGCTGCACATATACTTTTACTGGATATTACCAAATTCCCTTCCATAGGTACTATACCATTTTACATGTACCAGCAATGGATGAGTCTACCTGTTCGCCCTTAGCTTTGCCAATAGACTGACTAATGTTTCAGTTTGTCAGTATAATCTATTAGATAAGAAAAGTTTTTATTTCACAGTTTTAACATTTCTTTATGAATGAGATGGCTAAACCATTGGAAAGCCAAAAAGAATGCTGTTTGAAACAGAGTACTAAATATGCATTAAATATATTTTCCCCAAATTTAAAGAAGTTTTTCATGGCTTCAATTTAATGAGAATTTTACATTTTTAATGTTTTTCTAAGCTATCAGCTACTCCCGAAGAATAGTCTGTACAGTTTCCTCTAACTCCACAGCCCTCTATTAATAAATCTAAGCCAGTTACACCTGACTACTCTCATAAAATATATTGTTGTCTTATTTCATTACTTGAAAACCAGTTTAGACTTAAGAATTCAAGTACTTTCTTCATATAAATATAATTAAGAGTTTCTAGTAATATTTACACTTGGCCATTAGAGAAGTGTTTATTTTTACTTTGCTTTGTATCTAAACTCCTATCAAAATGACAGAATTTAAAAACCAAAATCCTACTCCATAATGAGTCATCTTTTGGTATTAAAGTTTGTAGTTAGCTATCATTACATCTTCTTTGGCCCTCATTCATATACCCTCTTATGAAGCAGATGACTAGTATACCTTCAAAGTAAGGATTTCTTGTATTTATTGCTGGATCACTTCTAGTCTTGTTCCCTAAGATTTAAATATAAATTTATTTTAATAAGTATCTTCCAACAGGGTAAACCTTTTTGGGTGTACACTATGTATAAATACAGGTAGCTGAATTATAGGTCCAAAACACAATTACAAAATCTTAAAATTTTTTTGACATAATTACTAATTATAGTCTAGTGTCTTCTCTTTCTCCATTCCCACATTTCTTGGCTCCATGAATTTGCCTCTTACTCCTTGTCCTAGACCTTTAGGCAAAAAAGATCTGTCCTTTATTTCTTACCTAAGATTTTCCTGAAACAGCCTATTTTTATATCAGAACCTTATTCCATAAATTTTTCCTCAAACGTCTGTCTTGGATAATACCTCTGTTTCAGAGTTCTATTATTCTTAGTGTGCCATTTTTGAAAGAACTAATAACCTGACATTATTACAGTGTAACATTATGTCCTATATTGAGTTTTATATGCATTAATCTTTCAGAAAAACTCTGAAGTAGATATTATTTTCATTATCATTACATATGTAGAAATTGCAGAGATAGCATTTTGTCATAATTCACACAGTAGACCCTACTGAATCCTCACCTACCTTGTTATTTTGCCTCCTAAGGAGCCTACTGTGAGTTTCTCATATAAAGGGGAAAAGAAAATTAAACAGTAATGTCAAGTTGACTTTCCTTGGGGTATGGTTACCTGAATTTTATGGTAACCTTTTGTTATTCTCTAGAAAGTAGTTTTTCTTATTAATAAAGCTATATTCCCATCATGGGAATTTTTTTTCTTTGGAAAATTTTTAAAATATAGGTATGTTTAAAGAAGAGAGAAGAAGATGTAATAACAGTTCCTCGGCATATATGCAGTGTGTGCGTAATTAATATTGCCATCTGTTTTTACGTATTAATGATAATTGATAGTGGTCTTTCTTTTATCATGACTTAACTTTTTCAACTTTTAAGTTTGAAATTCAAAGAATAATCCTTGAGGCATGGTTTCTTCTAAAAGCAGACAAAACGTTTTCTCTAATAATGTTTAATATTTTTTTATCATTCTAAACTCATCTCTCTTTTATATTAGGCTGATTTAATATAGAGAGAAAGATTGATGCTTTCTCTCTTTT
Source organism: Neotragus moschatus (assembly GCA_006410615.1). NCBI lineage: Eukaryota > Metazoa > Chordata > Mammalia > Artiodactyla > Bovidae > Neotragus > Neotragus moschatus. Next base: position 1,940,252 of record SJYA01003118.1, on the reverse strand, counting down.
TTTTAATACTTACTTTGGATACAAAATCTTGTGGATTCTATTCTGGCTTATTCTGACTTTAAATATTCTTAGTTTTCCTAAAAGATCATATTCATTTTAGCACGTCTCTCACCAGAGACTCCTACCTATTTTGTCATGTTATCAAAGATCCAGCCAACTTTCTATCAGTAACTCTTGATAATAGCAACTAGCTGTTTAAAAGACATATAAGTCCTTTGAATAAAATCTTTTATCTCTATTTAGAAGGTCTTTTAGCATAGACTTTTCAGATCAAAGACTTCAAGGTCAAGATGCACTTCTGTTGATTAGTGCATACATACATACAAAACTCCTTGTGTCCTTACCCTCTCTATAATCTTAAAATTTTGTTGACATGTATCTGTATAGTTTGTATGATACTATCTTAAATTTGTCAGTTTTCTATAAAGTTTTCCAGTTGTTTAATGAGTATTTATTGTTTGTCCCTAACTAGATTGTAGCTCCTTGGAGGCAGAGGCTAGTGTATTAAATTTTGTTTACATTTTAATGCATAGTAAAATTCTATGTGTACAGTAGGTGCTTAATAAGTACTTAGTAGTTGAATTTATAGCCCTCATATAGTCTATGGGTTATTCTGTTCTAATGAGGAAAAATTTAAGCTTTCCCTTGGCACAAACTATGTACTCCGAACTACTTTAATGGTCTTCAGTTACTTTTCTTGGTCATACACTATATATATTCACACACACATACACACACACACACACACAGAGACCATGGTACTCATCTCCTTTGACTCTGAATCTTTTATTCAGTGTTGCTTATTTTTAGGGATTTGGGGTCAATTATTATTAGTTTGGTTCAATAAATAATTGTCCAAAACATACCCTTCTGTTTACAATCTAGTGACTAACTTCTTATTAGGCAAAGTAACTTACAGACTGAGTTTGCAGGATGTTTGTTTTTACATTAAAAAATATAGTAACATCTCACGCTACAAGCAGAGCAATTAAAAATGAAACTTACATAAGCTTGTCTGAGGCTCTTAGATCTAGCCTCTGACGTGTTAGTGTTNGCTTATTTTTAGGGATTTCGGGTCAATTATTATTAGTTTGGTTCAATAAATAATTGTCCAAAACATACCCTTCTGTTTACAATCTAGTGACTAACTTCTTATTAGGCAAAGTAACTTACAGACTGAGTTTGCAGGATGTTTGTTTTTACATTAAAAAATATAGTAACATCTCACGCTACAAGCAGAGCAATTAAAAATGAAACTTACATAAGCTTGTCTGAGGCTCTTAGATCTAGCCTCTGACGTGTTAGTGTTGGAAACAGATGAACGCTAGAGAAAGTTAAAGCTCTTTACTATTCCATCAAAATTCCCATGTATTTTTAACTCTTAGTTGAATTGGTGGTTGTGATACTGTTTCTTAACAATGGATAGAGTCGAATACTTGCCACAGAGTGCTGCAGCTAGCTCCTGTGCATTACATTCTAATGCCCTGTAAAACAGGCCAAAGTGCCCTGATGTACTGCCAAGTACCATGTGCTGAAGATAGCTGGCACTTAGAGAGTCCCTGAGAGTGGTACCAGTCATCATTAAAGAGCATTTTTTAAGCACCTATCTGTACATGGTTCTATCCTAGGCACTGTACAAAACGAGTTAAACAGACATGGCCCCTGCCCCCTGGGAGTTTTCAATCTAAGATGATGCTGACATGGACAGACATAAAGGATACTGAGACAACTGAACAAACACTGAACAAGAACATAAAGTACTAACATTATGTACAAGCAAAGGGGTAAGTGCATTTTGTGGGATAGTGTGTAAAGGAAGCTTCATGAAACATGAACAGGGTGGGGTAGAGCAATTAGTCCACTTCTATCAGGTTAGGTTAGTTTTCGTCGGGAAGTTGGATTTTCATACAGATTTAATCAGAGTAGGGGCAGTACATTCCGGAAATAGTGTGCAAGGAAAGAAGTTTAGAACTATATTGTTAAGACTCTTGGTTGGCCTCCAAAATCTGCAATTCTGGATACTTCTGAACCTGAAAGTGGGGTTGATAATTTGGCTTAGCATTGGCATTTGAGTTGGATCTGAATCAAAGCTAATTCTCTGCAATCTCTCTTATAAATTTGGCTACTTAATAGAAACCTTGGAGTTTATGGAAGCTGTTACCTTCTCAGGAGCTTATAAAAGATTATCTTGTGAAGCGTTAAATTATGTTTTGTGTTAGGAACTTTAGCACTCTGGCAGCATTTAGAAATTATTTTTCAAGAATTGGTCAGAGATGTTTTTGAGGATACCTTTCTTCCACAAGAAAGGGCCTGGGAATTCTGGGTATGACTATAAACAGTGCCAGGAGATTTTGAACACTAAGTATTACCTGTCCTTCAGTCATTCATAAATTTAATAACCTTGCATACATAGACTTGAATTTAAATCACAACACAACAGTTACAATATATCTACTTTTGCAGTATCTGCCAGATAAAACTGATTATTTCTTTTCAGTAGACATGGACTTAGGAGTTTTCCCAATAGTTCTCAGCTCATTGTTTGATGTCACTCAAATCTGAAATGTGAAAGTCTGAACTTACCCAAAACATTAAGTATAGTTATTTTCTTTACAAAAGCTTTATTGTACAAAAGACTTCACAATAGATTTTCTTTTAATTCCATGTTTCCCTAGCGACCTTTTATTCAACAATTAAATTGTTGAATTTTCAAAACTTGTATTTATACATAGCTTTTCCAATTGCCGTTCATTGTGTTAATACAGTACTGTTGGAAACATAAGTGATGAAGCCAACTGAGGTATTAAAAATTCATTAATGCCCTCTTAAAATACTAAAACTTTTTTATGCCCTTACATATTTAACTTGTGATTTACATTTAATCGTACTTCTTCCTCTCCATTAGAATTGAGGTTTTCAAGGGCTAAAGTGTTGGCTTTCCTCATTTCCTGCAACTGTTTGCACTGTAATCTTAACAATGAGAAGAATCTAGTGACTATTACAGTTTTCCTTTTATGACCTGAAGTCATGGCACAATAACACATGATAAGCTTCCTAATAAGAAAAGTATTATTGAGGGACTACATCCAGAGGATTTTGGTGATTATTCTTATTCATCAAATAAAATAGTCCTAGATAATCTTTAGCTGTCAGAAAGAAATAACTGGCAGTTTATATTTCTTTGGTAATGTTTACCACTAGGCCTTTATTCTCCTTAAAATACTAAACTAATCTTGGACTAGTCTGTCTGGAAGAGACTTGAGAGGTTTAGGCAAAAAAACTTAAGACAAAAGCCTAGACAGAATTTTGTCAGAAAAACTGGAAATAGGAATTATAAAATGCAGCTAGTGTCTTCATTTAATCCAGCATATCTGTTGTATGTGACACAAGGGATGAGTAAAAAATTTCCAGAAGGAAGTATGAGTATTTGTTTGTTTGGTTTGTACAGAAAGAATTCATATCTAATGATTTAGAGGAAAATTGAAAACCGAGCTTATTGTGTTGAAACCTTCTGAGATATTTAAAGGAAAGAATTCAAACATCTCTATATTGTCCGTGATCATAGCAGATAAAATTGGTAGTGGTGGATTACTTTTTAGGAACTATGTTTTCATCTAAATGACCTATTACTCTGCTCCATCAGTAGATCTTTCCAAGCACCCTTTTTGAAAAGATAGGGTGTGGGAGGAGGTCATTTGGAAGCAGGTAAAATACCTTCTCTTCTAATACATTCTGATTCTGACTGTGTAGAAAATAGTCTCATCGCTTGGGCTTCATACAAAATAATGGAAAAGAAAAACCTAGAGATTTTCGTATCATAGTTTAAAATAAGTGCCTCAGTAGAAAGTTAAGCAAATTTTTGAGAGTCATAGGAATTTGGGATTCATCAATAAGCAAAATAAAAAGGTTACTTTCACTTTGGATCTTGTGTTCTAGTTCAGGAGCCAGAACACTTTTTCTGTTAAAAACAAAACAAAACAGTAAATACAACTGACCCTTGAACAGTGTACGGGGAAGGGTTGCCAACTCTCTGTGTCGTTGAAAGTCTACATATAAACTTATAATCCTCTATCCACAACTCCTCCATATCCCTCTGAATCCATGGAGTCAACCAACAGAGGGTTATATAGAACTGTAGTATTTGCTGTTGAATAAAATCTTAGTTATCAGTGGATCCATGCAGTTCAAACTCGTGTTGTTCAAGAGTCAACTAACTATATCGTAGGCTTTGCATGTCACCATGTTGCAATAAAATATTATTTCAAAAACACCAAAGTGGATTCAGCCATAGTTTCTCAACCCCTATTCTAGTAGGTAGAAACAATTAATAAGGAAATTAGAGTATGTTAAACGGTAGATGCTTTGGGGAAAAGAAAAGTAGAGCTGAGTAATCAAATATGGAGTATGATGAAGTAGAAGTTGACTGATGAGCCTCACTGAGGTCAAGAAAAAGGAGGAACCAGGAAAGGAGACTGAAAAGTTAGTGACTGATGAAATAGAAAGAAAACCAAGAGGTGGTGAAGTCCTGGAGATGCCATGAAGAACCATACATCAGGAAAAGGGGAACATCTGTCGGATGTTGGTGGTAGGCCAAATAAGAGGAAGGCTGAGATTAGACCACTGGGTTTAGCTGTGTGTAGCTTGTCAGTGACCTTGAGGAGCAGTTTGGATGGAGTGAGTTCAAGAGAGGATTGAAGGAGAAAAAATGGAAACTGAAAAGTCTTTTGAGTAACTTTGTTATAAAGGGAGCAAATAAATGGAGCAGTGGGAAGAAGGGATCAAGAAAAGAGGTGTTTGTTTCTTAAGTAAAAAAAATAATGACATGTTTGATGACAATAATCCAGTAAAGGGTTGGGGAGAAATGCTGTAGGAGGGGAGGAGTGACTTGCTGGAGCCATGTGTTTGAGTAGGTGAGCGGATGGGATCTAGAGTGAAGGGACTGGCTTCAGATAGGATAGTTGTGATGTTGGTAGGTGGAAATGTGCTATAAAGAGTCTGTAGTTGTTCTCTTGTGGTTTCAATTTTCTGATTAAAGAATTATCAGTAGAGAATATGAAAGCTGAAGTTTTGAAGTTTTATGTATACCCATTGGCTTTAACTTTTGGTACTAGCATTTCAGGGATCTTTGAAGACTCACTAAAATTTTTTTTATTGCGCCTTCTGAGTTACAAACTTAACCCAACAAATTTGTGTGTTTTAAGGGTTAAACCCTACATTATGAGGCTGATTAATGATACATGTAATGAATGTGTTACACAATGCCTGCTGTCTTGTAGAATGTAGAGTCAGTATGCACTGCACTAGGCTTACTTTTTCTCTTTGGTCCCAAAAGATAACTTGTCATGATTTTAAATGTTATGTAAGTTAGACTTCGACAATAGTAAGTTTATATGCTGAGTTTAAATCATAGGTCCCTTTGACATCTCTCCTAGTGTCCTTTCTTCTGTACAATATGATCTCTCTGTATACAGTGATGAGTGATATTACTGGCTCCAGAAATCAGGAACTATAAATTAGAGCTCCGTAGATGGATACTTGTAGTGATTTTATCATCATATTGGTATGTGAATTTCTTCGTACACTGAAAAATATATTGGCTTTGTATACAGCATTCTCTTAGAGATTCCAAGCCCTCAGGGGTAGATACAGCTCTTAAACATTTCTGAGAAAAAGTCTTAAGTACATTGTACATAGAGAGCATTCAACAAATATGATTACTAAGTCAAGATTTTTATGATATCTTAGTTAAACTTAGATATTCAGTTCTTTAGGCCTTGCTCTAAATCAGTTCTGAGGCTTTTCTGCTATTCTAGGAGATTCTGGAGCTAAATTATATCAGGCTTAATGGCAGTTATTAGACTTCCTCCAAGTGTAGTTATTCCAGATAACTACCAGAGGAGGTAGTAACCAAAGTTCACTTAGTAAACACATAATAATAGAAGTATAATTGACACATCCAGTTGTTAGAATGCCACAATAACTGGCATGATCATTAAAAGTTGGTTGTTAGAGAATGACGCTCAACTAAATTGGATATCAGAGTAATATAGACTTGTGTAACTACAGGAAAATAGCCTTGGTTACCTTCACACACTATCAAGGAAGTAGTAAGTGAAGTCAAAAAAGTGACACTCTGACCAAGTGCTATCGAATCTAACTGTGGCCAGGAATTGTTTATGGAAAGCAGGTAGAAATGCTATGCCATTCTATAGACTTCAGTGTCACTAAGAGAAACAAGAGACTATTTTCCTTTATAAAAAGCAGCTGTGTCTGAGGCTTTAATCTTAGGTTTACTAGGTTTACTATTAAAAAATTTGAAGAGGCTATTTCCTGGGGTTTAGGAAGTGAAACTTAGCTATTCATGCAAATGACTGAGAAATTCTACATCTATTAAATCTAGGTTATAACTGTTATAATAAAAGTTATTTCTAAAGCATCAGTGCATTCAACTTCATAAAAATATTTTATATCTGTGGACACTGAATAGGTCTTTTTTAAAAATCTGTCTTATGTTGAAACTTTGTTTTCTTTATATTATAGGTCCAGTTGTTTATGTCTTGGATCTTGCAGATAGACTGATCTCAAAAGCCTGTCCGTTTGCTGCAGCGGGAATAATGGTTGGCTCCATCTATTGGACAGCTGTGACTTACGGCGCGGTGACAGTGATGCAGGTTCACTTTTATTCGATCAGATGATGTTACTTTTGATATGAAGATCTATTACATAGATTTTTGTTAGGAGTTTTAAAAATTATTATTTTGACCAAGTAATAATATTCTCGTGGCTTAAAAATAAGAAAATATATAAAAAGCTCTCTAGGGGAAAGTCTTCTTACTCCTGTCCTTCACTTGCCCAGGTTCCCCTCTCCCCAGGTAGCCACTGCCTAACCCAAACCTTCTTCCAGACTTTATTTGTGCATATGTAAGAAAAAATATGTTCTCCCAAACACACTATTCTTTTCCTCGCAAAAGAAAACATTAGAGCTGAATCCCAGTGAATTTTACAGATCTTTTCACAAAGTATGGAGAAATCTGAATAGCATTGTTTGTATAGAATTTCAACAGTTCAACAGCCAGTCTCCTGTTGATCAGTCACTTAATTGCTTCTTATGTTTTGGTATTACAAAACAAAGCTACAGTCATTGTTGATAGAAATTAGAGACTTAAATTTCAAGATTTACTTAGTCCCAAGCCCTTGACTCTTCTCTCTTTATACCTTTTCCTTAAAGATTTCTACCTATCTTAACCATGAGTTTTGTGTTCAGATTTATGTCTTTCATCTTAATATTTTCATAAAATCAGTCCTATAACAGCAGCATGGCCTTTCTCCTTAAATGACTTCTTGTGACTTCACACTTACTATTGAAATCAAACTTGTCTTTTCCTCAGTTTGAAACCTAAATTTATTCCCTATTTTCCTATCTCTTTGATTCCTACAGTTATTTTCCCATCTTCTCAATAAATAGCCTATATTCTTAGGATTACCTTTATTTTTAACTCTTTCTGTTTCATAGCCCTATATTCAGTCCACTGACCAAGTCCAGGAAATTTCCATTTTGATATGTCTTAACATCTATGGCTTTCTTTCCACTGTCTTTAATGCCTTACTCACTGTCAGTTGCCCCACCCCACCCCCATCATACCTGGATGGTTAACGGAGCTTCTTGATTGTTTTAACGTCATTCTTTTTGTCAATCCAGCCTTCTAAGTGAATCTTCCCAAAATAATACCTTTTAATATCTTTCCTCAAAGTTTAATATTGCCTCTAACTTAAGTGATCGAATGATTGTTTCGTAACTAATTCAGTAAGATATAACTTGCCTTTCTTTAATATAAAGAGTATGTGAAAGAAAAAGGGATCAAGGGATTGTCTCTGTAATATTCTAGAAACTGCACATAACCTATCTATGCCTGGTCAAGAGTGAGCAGCCCTTCTGGTTGCTCCATTAATAATCATGATGAGATGGGATTTGCAATGCTTCTTTATAAAATGTTGATGACACCTCAGAAATCTGGATATAGTCACTGGAATGAATCACAAATCATTTGTCAAAGGATAGTGGATAAAGATTGAGAATCACTGACTTGAAGAAGATTTCATTTCTTTAATGTGATTTGTTATGCAATGTTCTCCACAGTCTTAACTTTGTTCTACTTTGAGGCCTATTGGGCTGCCTCCTCCAAGGCATTCAAAGTTATTTAATTTTTGCTGTATTCAGGCCTTACTCTTCCTATTAACAGGTATTTTTCTTGAGAAAGTAGAGACTTTCTGATATCTAGGTATTCCCTATATAGTATATATGCAGATATTAACTTTAAAAGCTTTCATAAATAATTATTTTTTTAATATGAACAGTTCTGCCAGGTAATAACAGGTTTGTCTGACTGATACTTGCTCTGCAATAATTTATTAAACTACAGTAATGAGAATTAGTATATCAGTAGATCAAGGAAGTTCAGGACCATTCACTCAGACTGACAAAGAAAACTGAGTTTTCTCCTGAAAACTTAGGAGATTATACATTGTTTAATGTACAAATACATTATATAGACATATGCAGATGAGGAAGCTAAGGCCCTTTGAGACAGTGATTTCTCTTAAGACCTAACTGACTATATAAGTGGGATGACTCTTTTTTTTTTTTTGAGGAAAAATTTTTAGGCTAGCATAGTCTTAAAAAAATTATAGTAATTGACGAGACACTTCAACAGCAGGAGCCAATTAAAGGATATAGTTTGTATCCCCTAAAAAGGGCTATCGGCTATATTTTGGCATTTTGAAGCATATTGGAATGATTCATTCATTCAAAAAATAACACTGAGATCTATAAAATACCAAACAAATTGAAAGACTGAACAATTGAAAGCCCTGATCCGCAGCCTCAAGGAATACAGCCTTTTAGGAAAGTGTACCTAAGTGAGCAGCTGGCAAACAGTAATAAGGTTAAATAAACAAATGGGAAGAATACAAAAGACTCATTAACAGTATTTTAATTTTGTAAAGGTGAAAGGTCATTTGAAGTTATGAAAAAAATCTTGAGCTAACTCTCGAAGAATAATTTGGATTGGTATAAGAGGAAATGATGTGAGCAAGGAGACAAAAATGAACATGTTAATGGTGACAGAAAAGAGCTAAAGTGATGATAATACATACATATACGTGTGTGAGTGTAAAACGTGTTATACCATTAAGAAGTAACCTTCACGTGTACTGTCTCACTTGAAAAGATGTTTTTTAGCCCAGAGAGAGATCAGCTGTGATAGTAGGTAGATACTGTTGTGCAATTTAAGAGTATTTTTAAGACTTTTTATCTTTCATCAGAGTATTTGGTAGCAATCATGCCCCCTACTCCATCAGCAGAATTTGAGATTTTCTTTTTAACACTTAACTATTTTTTTTCTTTTGTTCTCTGACTGCTCTGAAGTTCAAGTAAATCAGATTAAGGAATCAGATCATTATTTTTTCCCCCATTCATTCGCATTTATTTCTTCATGAACCAGAACCAGTCCTAGGTTCAATCCCTATTCATTGTAAAGACCTTGAATAGCCCCTTTAACTTAAATTTCTGTCAAAAAGAGAACATGATAGTTAACTTTTTTCCCCCCAGCACCTGGCTGAACACCTTTCAAGCACTGATGCACATAATAATTGGAATAGTCTTATGATAAAGATACTGTCAGTTATTCTTGATTTACAAATTCAGAGAGCCTATATATGTCCAGTACCATGCAACAGGGTAGAAGCATTAGGACTGCTGTCCCTAATCTAGGGCTCCTTAAGGGAAACTTGGTTCCAAAAGCAGGAACATTTTTCCTGAAACAATGGAACCTTAATATCCACCCTAGGTCCACAATGACTTCTTGTGACTTCACACTCATTATTATTGAAATCAACCTTTCTTTTCCTCAGTTTGAAGCCTAAATTTATTCCCTTTTATAATTTCCTATGTCTTTGATTCCTACAGTTATTTTCCCATCTACTCAATAAATAGCCTACATTCTTAGGATTACCTTTATTTTTAACTCTTTCTTTTGGACTTGCTGACCAAGTCCAAGCAGTTTCCATTTTGATATGTCTTAACATCTCTGGCTTCCTCCACTGTCTTTAATGCCTGACCTACTGTCGTTCCCCCACCCCAGCCCCATCATGCCTGGAAGGCCAGCGGAGCCTCTTGATTGTTTTCTTTAACTTCATTCTCTTTGTCAATCCAACTAATCTGCCTCTAGTGTAGAACCCCCACAGGATCAACTGTTCTTAATTATGTTACATTTAATTATCCTTAATGCTAAGAAGACTTTTTAGTTTATCACTGTTCCATCCTGCTGTTTAAAAGTAGGCTTCTATAGGAGGTGCTTTAAAGGATCAGACCTTAATTAAAACTCTTAGCTTTTCACCTTTGATTAACTGCAGGCCTGGCTGACTATGGAGACTAGCCTACAGTTTCTCTAAACCTACAATTCCATAGGCCTTGATTTTATATGTGGATAAGAAATTCTTAGAAAAGGCATTCTATCATTCCTGAATCTAACCTCAAAATTTAAGTCTTGAAAATAATCTCTTTTTCCATCTTAGGGCATAAAACCAGAATGTACATGATTCTACACAAGGTTTGCTGGTTTCGTTTTGACCAAAGTTAAATCAGCCCCATTGCTTAATTCAGCCTTCATTTATTACCCTTGACTCTGACCTGTGGTAGCAGGTAGTATGACACTGCAGATGTTATACTATCCTAGTTCCTTAACATTTACGTTTGTACACTTGTTTGATTTGATTGTCTGTCACCGCCAAAAGATGTCTCTTTAGTCCACTTTTTACTTCCCAGCACTGAGTTCTGTGTCTGGCACATAATCAATATTCAGTTGAATGAATGCATGTGAGTATGCATGTAATGGTCAGCCTCAACTTGATGCACAAAGCATGCCTCTTGAGCACACATGGGAAAATGGACTTTTGCTCACTATTTGCCCTATTTCCTTTTTATTTCCTCATCCTTAGACACCTGTTTAGAAGATTTTTACTGATACCCCATGAGTAATAAATTTTCCTTTACTATATATAATCCATACCTGAATATAAACTCTACTTTATATTTTTAAAACCGAAATTCTAAAAAGAAAACATAACCCAACAAAGGAATTTTTCAGTTTTCTGAATTTATTTGCTAACACTGCAGAAGTATTTAAATCACATTTAGTTATAAAGTGATCATAATGTTGAAAATAAAATGATATAAAAAATAGTGTCATGGAACAAGCATTATAGGTAAGGACAGTCTGGGCTAATCCACTTTTGCCCTCAATGTGTGGGATATGTGTTTATGAAATATTGTGAACCAGACTAATTCACTTTAGGGCAGCTCTACGTGGAGACACAGAAGAATATTAGATACTGACACCATGGGTTTTGATCATGTGGAAGAGGCTGGTCCTTACTCTTCAATGTTACATCTTGGTTAGATAAATCAGTCATGTACAAAAGTCTGGGCTGAAGCTTTAATAATGCCCACTTTGGTCCGCTCCACATGGTTTCATAAACTATTTCTACCTGAATCAGGTCTGTTGCCTAGAATTTCAGGTTGCCCCGATCATTGTCAGCTTCTTTATTTCACATCTTGACGTCCACCTTTAAAAACAATCTGCTATAATAGCTGACATAAAGGATATCTCATTAAAAAAAAAAAAATCCCATTTACTTTTTCATGAGTTTGTTTTCCCAAGTAAATGTTGTCTGTAGGGCTTTTAGTCTTCCCTGCCTTCTTTCTTCCCTTCTCTCCTTGCGTTTCCTTCCTTTTCCCTCATCCTTCTCAGAAATATAGACAGATAAAGATATAGACTGTGTCAACAGTTCTTTCTTCACGGTTTAATCCTCAAATGTATACAGAAAAACTATATAGAATCCTTCATAATACTGTCCTATCAACCTATCCAGATGGCCTCAAACTCCAAAATTCTGAAATAGTCTCCCCTGTCATAACTGCCAAGAATAATCCCTCAGAGAAATATATTTAATTTGTGAGCAGTTGGGACTTTTGGCTAAACGAAGGTCATTTGAGACCTGTGAAAGAGAATCCAGGGACATATTCTAGTTAAAAGTAAGACACTCACCAACAGAATGGCCATGTTGAGAGACATGTAAAAGCCAAGATTGAGCAAGTGAAAAGAATTCTGCCAGGAGGGCAAGTGTGGAGATTCACAGATGAGAATTAATTCATGTCCTTCTTGCCTTCTCAGATCTTAAACAACTGAGAAGTAACCCCAAGACCCAGATGAGAGGAAAAGGATTGTTTTAGCTTTACAACCTGATAGAAAGGCACCCTTGGGTTCCTGGATTAGAAAAAGTGACTGAAACCTATAGTCAAAACTGGACCTCTTATTGCATTCCCCCAAATCTGGACCTCGGAATTGCATTTTTGAGTTTGGTCTGCATTTTTGAGCCGGCATTTAGCCAGCCAAAGAAATTACGCTCAACCTCAATGAGCAGGGAGAAAGCCAAAGAGAAGTGAGGTTTCAGGCCATCTCCTGAAGACTAGTCCCACCCCTTGGCTGGCTGTGCTTACCTCCTGGTAGGAAGAGCAGGAAAGCAGATGCTCTTGGGAAGATACATGAGAACCTAAAATTATAACCCAAGCTAACCAAATTAAGTAAGAGGAACATAAGCAAGAAGCAGAAATCCCCTTCCCTCCATTGAAATGTAATCAATGTGGGTTTTAAAGCTTTTATTCCAATTTAATATGAAACAGCTTTGGTTTAGTTTTTTAAACTTTTTGTTTCTAAATTTGTAGTTTTCTCTAAAATGAATTGCACTCAAGCATGCAGCCCTTCATTAGACAAGGCAATGACTGGAGCAAATGCTGTCTGTTTCACAGGTTGTGGGCCATAAAGAAGGTCTGGATGTTATGGAGAGAGCTGATCCTTTATTCCTTTTAATTGGACTTCCTACTATTCCTGTCATGCTGATACTAGGCAAGATGATTCGCTGGGAGGACTATGTGCTTAGACTCTGGCGCAAATACTCAAATAAACTACAAATTTTGAATAGTATATTCCCAGGTAAGGCCCTAAATTATGGTGGTAATGAACATACCAAATCAATCTTGTGGATGAATCCTACCATGCAAAGATATTTTAGCTTCTGATTTATTAGCACTAATATCCTCCATCTTTTTCTCTAGGGATTGGTTGTCCTGTTCCTCGAATTCCAGCTGAGGCTAATCCTTTAGCAGATCATGTCTCTGCCACCCGAATTTTGTGTGGAGCCCTTGTTTTTCCTACTATTGCGACAATAGTTGGTAAACTAATGTTCAGTAGTGTTAACTCTAATTTACAAAGGACAATCTTGGTAAGATGGCTTTAATGCTACTTTTTTCAAGAGTACAAAGAGAATATACTATATATTTGTTTAAAAAAAAAAATGGGATATTTATACTATTGCTCCTGTGCCTTAAGCCTCTATTTGATCCCCACTGTCATCCAACAGCAACAAAAACAGGAGGATCCACTATAGCAGCTCTGGTCTTCGGGAACTATGCTGTGGGTGATTTCTCTCCTCGATTAGGCACAGATCATCACTCCTGAAAGATACTGGTGAAGAGCTTCTGCTCTAGGGTCAGACTGCCCAGTTGAAATCCTATCAGAGATATTGCCTTGCTGAGAAACCTAAATAAAATTGCTTGACTTCTCTGTGCTTGTAGAATGGAAATAGTCGTGGTAGCTACCTTAGAATTATTATGAGGGTTAAATGAGATCATACATTTGAAATGTTAGCACAGAGTAATAAATAAGCCTTTATGTTGTTTGATGTCATTATTATTATTCCCACTTCTCTCTGGAGGTAGCCTGCATATAATGCGTGAGCGTTAGAACTAAGTAGAAGGAAGATTACTCAGAGATGATAGAGGCATTTCTGACCTAATGGGCTTCCCGGTGGTTCAGATGGCAAAGAATCTGCTTTTAGAATCTCTGCAATGCAGGAGACCTGGGTTTGATCCCTGGGTCAGGAAGATCCTTTGGAGAAGAAAATGGCAACCCACTCCAGTATTCTTGTCTGGAGAATTCCATGGACAGAGGTCCACGGGGTCACAAAGAGTCAAACATCTGAGCAACTGACACTCACTTTTTTCACTGACATCATTACCTGCAGTGTCTGTCTCCATATCTCACTGATTAAAAAAAAGAAAAAGAGTACTGTTTTGTTTGCAGCCATCTGAATTAGCAACAATGACAATGTCTTTTGTGATATAAGTAAAATGATTTTTATTTTCTATAAATTGCATTATAAACAGCTAATATTTCTTTTTATTTTAGGGTGGAATTGCTTTTGTTGCCATTAAAGGAGCATTCAAGGTTTACTTCAAACAGCAGCAATATTTACGTCAGGCACACCGCAAAATTCTAAATTATCCAGAGCAAGAAGAAGCATAAAACTGTGGCTTCTCGCTGTTCTGCAGCCCTCTCATTCTTATGAATCTGTTGTGTTGTTCTGATTCCATCATTGATGCACAGTAGTGGAGACTTGTAATAAGCTGCTGCTCTCATATTTTTAAGGAATATAATAAAGCACTTAGGGCAGGGGAAACCCTCTAGGTAATCACGGAACCTAAGGATGTGATTGGTTTTCATTGTTTTGTATGTATTTCTTTCATGGCGGTCATCTGAACCATTATCTTAGCATGGTGAACCTGAGTTTCGTTCATGTTTTCCTCAAGACAGAAATGTAAAGGTCAAACTGTGCAAATATTTAAAAATACACATGCTGTTTTATTCAAATGCCTCTTTTGTACATGTTCATGTTCAGTGTTTTCTTAGAATTAGCAACTCAATGAAGGTACTGTGAGGATTTTTCTCACTGGCATAATTTGATTACAGGCTAAGCAGAAGTATATGTTAATATGAGGAAATGTAAATTAGTTATAAATAATTAACAAACCAAAAATGTATGTAAACATTCAAATGATTATCTGAACAAATGCAATTTTGTTGTGTCTTTCTTAACCCGTGTGATGTCCTCCAAAATGTGTAGGGTAAAAATTCACAGGGCTTCCAGATCACTTTTTCACTATTAAATTTTATTTATATAATGTTGACATCTCATACTTCATGATGTAATTTTGACTTATGCAGTCTTAATTACTGTGTGCGTGCATATGTGTGTGTGTGTGAGAGAGAGACAAACTGACACAGAGACACAGACATCAGGTCCTTCCATCACTGGAGAAAGTTTTTTAATTCATATTTCTAAAAAATAGAACTGACAGTTTATAGTCGTTTGAGCACAGAGAACGATTTGCAGAAAATCAATAGTTATTTCACTCTCCTCTCATCGATTCAGTTATTCAGGTATTTGTTGATCACCTCCTGCTTGCCCAGGCACTATGCAAAGTGCTGTGTGGAATACAGTGGTGAGCACAACAGACTTGGTTCCTGCTTTTATGTAGTTTACAGTCTAATTTCAACAGACAGAAAACCAGCAGTGAGTAAACCAAGGTGAGGCCTTGAGCTCTTTGTTTTTATACCAGTCAGTGAGGAATAATTATGAAAATAAGCAGTCTTGAGCAAATATTAAGGTCATTGTTTTTGTGAGATTATTATGAGGAAAAAAAATACTGATGTTTTTAAATTTAAATTGCTTGTCATATTGAAGAGGCTAGCACCTTAATAATCACTGTATAACTAGTTTTATATTCATTTTTCAAAAGCAGTTATTTATTTTAAGCTGTTCAGTAGTGGCCCTTTTAATGTTCAGTGATCTGAATGGTCTTGGAGTTATTTTCAGGAATTAATATTAAATTTTTTAAAGATAGTTCTAAAAACCCTATTTATTTTCTAATTCACAGTATCTAATGCATGACAATATGAATGTTCCCCTTTACTGATTAAGTGGCCACTTTTCTTTAGGATTGTAGCAACTATAGATTGAGCTTTGTTAGACTGCAATGATGTATGCTAATTTAGTAATTTAAGACTGGTACCTTTCTATAGTATGAATGTCTTAATTTTGAGTAATAACATGAAATTTATGTGAATGACTATTGAACATTCAAAGTTGTATTTACTTAGGAAGGGAATATTTGACTGACAAGCCTTATTAAGAACCCTGCTACAGTTCTGAAGGGGAATATAAAAATCTATGATTATATATAAAAATAGCAGATTATTAGCTATAATTATAAAATATATTGGCTTTTAATTTTCAATATGAAAAGACTGGCTATTTCCTGCATAATTTTGTTATATAGAACAGCTTCTAGCAGCCTTTAGTAAAGTTATACAAGCACACAGTTCTCCATTTAATACTTTATGCCCAAAATAGGGGAGTAACTGCTTGGGTTTGTTTGGCATCAGGGCTTGTGAGGCCAGAGGAGCAACTCTAATCCTTTGGGGGCAGGGAGAAGAAGTTTCTAGGGCTCTGGGGGGAATTGCAAGTGCCTGGGGATAGGAGGAGCCTCAGCCTTGGGATGGAACATTTAGAAATCTAAAGAGCCTTAGCTCAAGAAGTACCATGTACCACCCTCTTCAGAAAGTGGTACACACCACCCTGAAGCAACAAAATTGTAGGCTAACTAAAATTGGGTGGACCTGGGTTGAAATCCTAATTCTGCTTTTAATAACTATAGGTATGACTTTGATCAAGCAACTTACCTCTTAGCCACGGTTTTCGTCATCTCTGAAATATGAGTGATATTTTATTTCAGAAGACTGTTTCTAGGATTAACTGAGAAATTAAAGGAACAGAGGCACTTTAACTAAGCTCAAAATAGCCCCTACAGAGTAGCAGTGTCTCGATTGCTGAACTCTGGGAAGAGGAAATGAGGTATTGAGAAAAACACCAGGGGACAGATTAAAGGAATGCTCTAGACTTTGGGGATGGGTGGGTATATTTGTGTTTTCCAGTTTATTTTCACATTGCTTTACTGTGTTATTTCTATAAATGTTAATATTTTAAACCTCTTTTATAAAGTTCAGTGATAACTAGTAGAATTCTCTTGTTTGCAGAAATTAACTTATCTCAAAAGTGGCAGAAAATATTGTTCATCATTACATGATTATCAAATGACTGTGAAGAATATAAAATTAAACTGAGTGACTTAATTAGTCACAGCCTTGCTAACTGTGCTGTAATTTTTTTAAATGTCTTGTTTTTAACATAGACTATCTCAACACTGGCTGGATTAGGTTAAATAAAGAATTTTTATGTTCTCTAGGTGTACTTTGTCTGTTGAACAACTTCCATAACATAATTTGTTTATTCCATACCTACATAATTCTTTTTAAATCACAGTAATTGAGATACTAGTGACATTTGCTCTTAATACAAGTAATCTGTATTTTTTGAGAACTATAAAGAAATTTATCTTAATTTTATAAGCAAGCCAGCCTAAATTCCAAGTATACTATAATTTTTTAAATGAAACCCCCCCTTACCCACCCTCAGAGCCACTTGGACTGTGATTAGATGAGATCTGTGGGTGGTCTTATGCCATGAAGATTAGAATCTTCTAGAATGAGTACATCAAATACTCCCCTCCATAGGAATTGTGTCTAAATCATTTCACTGCCACCATCTGAGAGACAGACTAGCCAAGAAACTTTACATAGAGTCTGTCATCGATGCATATTCTAGTTGATGTTTAATTAACTGTAGGGTAAATTACCTTTCAGATGACCCTCAACTTCCTCATCAATAAGGTGAAGATTATAAAACCTATCTCCTGGGTTATTGTGAAAATTAAGTGAGAACACTTTGATACACAGAGAAATTTATGTCAGTGCCAATTTGTTGTTCAGTCACTCAATAGTGTCCGACTCTGTGACCCCATGGACTGCAGCAAACCAGGCTTCCCTGTCCTTCACTGTCTCCTGGAGTTTGCTCAAATTCATATTCATTGAGTCAGTGATGCCATCCAACTATCTCATCCTCTGTCATAGCTGTCTCCTCCTGCCTTCAATCTTTCCCAGCATCAGGGTGTTTTCCAATGAGCACTTTTCCCATCAGGTGGCCAAAGTGTTGGAGCTTCAACTTTTGCATCAGTCCTTCCAATGAATATTAGGACTGATTTCCTTTAGGATTGACTGGCTTGATTTCCTTGCCAATTATGCCAATTTAGAGGTTCTTTTGCCCGTAACCTTTCTTTGGTTCCCTGGGATCTCAAATTTGCCTCTTCTCTGCAACCTGCCACCCACATACCCATTAGAAATGGTGGAGTGATGGAATGTCTTGTTTAATTGCCTCCCTGGAATGAAGAGCAAAGTGAAGAGATGTGTTTGCAGCTGAATGTAAAAGACTGTGGCAGAGGCTTGAATGGTCAGCCCCATGTGGATTTATCTTACTGCTAACAGCCTACCAAGGTTACTGTATGTCAACATATCCTGCTTCACCAGATGTTTGTTGAGCACCTGTATGAACCAGGCACTATCTTGGGGTAAATGAGAAACCTGCTTTGAGATGTTTAAGAGTCTATAGACTACAGATCTTACTGAGTCTTACGATACCACCTCCACAAGAATGAGATCCGCATGGGGTGGGGGTGGGGGGGGCGGTGTTTGTTTTTAGTATATTCCACAATTAACAGCATTCATGAGCCAGTGTTGAATACTTTGAAACCTTAGAAGATGTACTATCCTTAAATATACATCAGTCAGGGTCCAGTCAGGAAGTAGACATCAAACCAGTTATTTGAGCAGGGAAAATGTATTAGGGTGAGTTGTCTGTTAACAAGTGGGAAGTAAATGGCTTCCCTTGTATTTCAGATGGTAGAGAATCTGCTGCCAATGCAGGAGACCAGGATTTGATCCCTGGGTCAAGAAGATCCCCTGGAAAAGGTAATGGCAACCTACTCTAGTATTCTTGCCTGGTAAAGCCCATGGACAGAGGAGCCTGGTGGTCA
Organism: Neotragus moschatus; assembly: GCA_006410615.1. Taxonomy (NCBI): domain Eukaryota; kingdom Metazoa; phylum Chordata; class Mammalia; order Artiodactyla; family Bovidae; genus Neotragus; species Neotragus moschatus. Next base: position 1,921,369 of record SJYA01003118.1, on the reverse strand, counting down.
CAAAATACTCAAAGAGGAAAAAAGGGCTTAAAAGTAGCAGGGCAGTAAAAACCCCAGAAAAAAAAGCCACTGCCTCTAGGCTGAATAAGAATGGAAGGTAAGGTAACTAAGCACCCCTCCCCACTCCTGCACAGCTGACACTCAGGCCTCTTTGAAGAGGGCATGGGTGGGGAGGGCCGGGAACTGTAGTTAGGAGCGGTGGAGGAGCTTGCCAGAGGGCAGGCTGGAGTTGGTTGGTGGGGCAGGTGAGGCCTGAAGGTCACAACCTGACTTCTGCACAGGCTGCTGTGCTCAGCCATGTCTGACTCTGACCCATGCACTGTAGCCCACCAAGCTCTTCTGTCCATGGGATTCTCCAGGCAAGAATACTGGAGTGAGTTGTGACTTTCTCCAGAGGATTCTTCCCTATCCAGGGATCAAACTCGCATCTCCTGCATTGACAGGTGGATTCTCTACCACTGAACCACCTGAAAGTCCAAACTCATATAGAACTAATTTCATTTACATATAAAACCTTGAATCAATAAAACTCAATGTTTTAAATAAGCATAATATGTCATCAGATTACAAAAAATATTTATAAAATATATTGAAATATATAAGAAGGTATTCAGCCTGATTCATAGTATTGTTTCCTTGGTGGCTCAGACTACAGAATCTGCCTGAAATGCAGGAGACCTGGGTTCAATCCCTGGGTTGGGAAGATCACCTGTGAAGGGAATAGCAACCCACTCCGTATTCTTGCCCGTTGAATTCCATGGACAGAGGATCCTGGTGGGCTACAGTCTATGGGGTCGCAAAGAATCGGATATGACTGAGCGACTAACAGACACATAATAAGTATCTAAAAACGATAAAGGGTTAATATCTCATTACATATGACACAAGTACAGTGTATACAAACAGCTCATACAACTCAATATCAAAAAACAAGCAACCAAATAAAACATGGACAGAAGACCTAAATAGATAATTTCTTCAAAAAAGACAACACACAGATGATCAACAGGCAGATGAAAAAAATGCTCAGTATCGTTAACTACTAGAGAAACAAATCCACAATGAGGTATCACCTCACACCGGTCAGATTGGCTATCATCAGAAAGTCTACAAATAATACATGCTGGGGAGGGTACAGAAAAAAGGGAACGTTCCTACACTGTTGGTGGGAATGTAAATTGGTGCCAGCACTGTGGCAAACTGGAGGTTCCTTCAAAAGCTAAAACTAGAGCTACCATATAATCCAGCAATGTCACTCCTGAGCAAATGTCCAAAAAAAGACAAAAATTCTAACTCAAAAAGACACATGCACCCCAGTGTTCATAGCAGCACTATTTACAATAGCCATGACATGGAAAAAATCCACATGCCCAAAAACAGATGACTGGTTTAACAAGATGTGGAAGAGCCTAGACATCATCATACTAAGTGAAGTTAAGTCAAAGAAAAGCAAATATATCATTTATATGTAGAATCTTAAAAAATAACACGAACTTAATTACAAAACAGAAATATGCTCACAGACACAGAAAACAAACTAACAGCTATCACTGTGCTTGTTTCAGCAGCACATATACCAAAAAACTAATGGTTATCAAAGAGGAAAGACAGGGAAGGATGAATTCGCAATTTGGGATTAACAGACACACAATATATAGATTACTAGGTAGATAACAATAAGGACCTACTATAAGCACAGGGAACGATATTCAATATCTTGTAATAATCTATTATAAAAAAGAATCTGGAAAAGAATATATATATGGATGTATAACTGAATCACATTGCTATACACCTGAAACATTATAAATCATCTATACTTCAATTTAAAAAAATGTAGTACGTTTCAGTACTTCACTCCTTTTTATGGCTAAATAGTAATCCATTGTACAGATAATCAAATCACATATGGCTTATCCATTCTCCCACTGATAGACATTTGGGCCCTTTCTCTTTTGAACCTACTCCAATTGTGTTTTTACCCATGACATCCCACACTTCAACAAAACTAATCAAGGCCACCAATTATCTCATTGCTAAATCCAGTGATCAATCCAATGGTCACTTCAATTAATTTATATAAAGTATTTGACAGTCTTAGCTTCATTCTTAAAAGTTTTTTTTTTTTTTTTTCCTTTTGGCCACTTCTCACAGCATGTGGGATCTTAGTCCCCCAACCAGGGATCAGACCCACACCCCCAGCAATGTGAGCACAGAGTCTTAACCACTGGACTGTCAAATCGCAAAAACAATTTTTTTCCATTTGGCTTTGGGGTACCACAATCCTGATTCTCTTCCTACCTCACTGACTGCTCATTTCCAGTCTCTTTCATTAAATCCAATTTATCTCTCCAACAGTTAAAGACCCCCAGGGCTCAGTCTTGAACTTTTTTCATTTACATTCCCTAAGTGAACTCATCCAGACTTCTGGCCACCCATCACATGATCTACCAATAGCAATACGGTAATAATTCCCAAACTTGTATCTCCAGCCCAAATTATACCCATAAATTTCCAACAGGCATTTCCTATCCAATATCTTCAAATAGATGGAGATATTGAATATATATAATATATATATGAATATATTATGTATATACAACATATGGGGCTTCCCATGTCTAGTGGTAAAGAACCCATGTGACAGAGCAGGAGACATAAGAGATTCAGGTTCAATCCCTGGGTCAGGAAGATCCCCTGAAGGAGGACATGGCAACTGACTCCAGTATTCTTGCCTGGAGAATCCAATGGATAGAGGAGCCTGGCAGGCTACAGTCCATAGGACTGCAAAGAGACACAACTGAAGCGCCTGAGCACGCGTGCATAGAATATACATGAATATATACATAATTTGAGATGGTATCACGGAGAGAGAAGGGTGAGGAAGACATGAGTGGAGCCAACTTAAAAATGAATCCTCCAACCCCAGCCTGCCCCAGCCCTGCCCCCAGTTAACGCCATGTGGATCAGAGACAAATTACTTGGCTAAACACTGCCTGCCTGAATTCCTGACACATGAAATTACCAGTAAAGCTAAATGAAGTGATTTGTTATGCAACAATAAATAGCTGAGACACAAAGTGACAACCATTAGATACTGGCGTGAGGCATCTTAGAGGGCTCAAGTATTTCCGGCTCAACCACTAAGGACATCCCTATGGTGAAGGAGGCATAACGGTCCCTCACCCTGAAGCCAACACACTTTGGAGCTATTCAGCTCCTCTTGCCCTAATGCCATGTCCACCAGACAACTCTGTCGCCCACAGAGACCAGACTAAAGGAGATGTTCCTTGCATCTTTGGAGTCCTATCCTGGCCTTAATGGCACCCATGGTGAATTAATAAAATGATCCCTTCATCTTTCCCTGCTGCTTACTCACTAAGTGAGAATGTGCTGATTATGAGGTTACAGGTATACTAGTTTATCCAAGTGAGAACTGTAATTCTCACCATAACTTAATGGGCATTCTACCATCTGCCTACTCATGAAAACTTTTCAGTTAACTGATCTTCGAGGACAGAGGAGAGCAAGGGCTTGAGTCTTCAGGGCAGCAGAGGGACAATGTCAACTGTTTTTTGTTTAGATGACTCATCTGTGAGCCAATTCCAGTTGTACTTGTTTTCTATTTATCTACACTCTTTATTCTACCCATTTAGCAGATGAGAACATGGAGGGTAAGTGCCCTAAATGGTCTCCCTTCTCTCTGCCTACTCTATTTGTTCATTCTTCAAGACTGTGACATCTCCCACATGTCAGTGATTTTATGTGAGGTTTTTTGGTTTTAATTTTATATAGTAAAATAAACAATTTTAAAGGTAACAGCACAGTGGGCCTTTATACACAAAACTTATTGAAAAGAAATCTACATGTAAGTCAACGCACAAAGTTCAAGCCCATGTTGTTGAAGGATCAGCTGTATTCCCCTCTGTGACCACATCAGCTCCATACAGAACATTTCTGTCTCCTGAGAAAATGCCCTCTTCCCAGTTAAGACATCCCTCACAAGAGACAAATGTACTCTGACATCTGTCGATAGTCTTTCTAATTTTAGCCATACTGGTGGGTATACAGTAATAGTATCTCATCACCGTGATATAGTTCTTAACAAAGATTGTTGAGGTTCAACCAAATGTGCTACCTCAGCCCTTGGGCTGCTATAAAAGAGTGTTAGTAACTGGCAAGAATTTGATGGTTTTGGCTGAATAATCAAGCAACCCCAACTTGTAGTTATTTGGAGAGTGATAATTCAAATCATAATTCTATTTCCTCACATATATACAGAAATTTATTACTATACATAAAATTAAAGTCCTATAGTTATATTACTAAATCAGGAAAGATAAGCATTCTTAGCAAACAGTGCATTTCATTTATTCTGCCAGATAACTGCTGTATGACGACCCTGTATGTACCAGCAATTAATGAAATAAAACAGGAGTCCTCCCCTCATGGAGCTCGCAGTCTATTTTTATAAAAATACCTCTTACTTCTAGTTCATACAGCCATTCAATTTACCCAATTTCTAAGAGGCTTTGAAGGCTTGCTGTACCCTGTTCTTCATCAGCAGCTGCTTGTCATTATGTGGCTGTGTAATTCCATGTCAGTTAACGGTTCTTTTTCTTCTTAGAGTAATTAATCAAGACCATAAACTTTATGCAAAATTTTAACCAGTTAGACATCCCTCTTTTTCTGAGGTATTAATGATGGTTATTTCTTTTCAAGCTTCTCACCAAAGTACTCTCTATAGCTCCAAAAAGTGCTTTTTAAAATTGTAGTTAGAAATAACACAACTTAGCCTCCCTGGTGGCTCAGAGGGTAAAGAATCTGCCTGTAATTTAGGAGACCAGGGTTTAATCTCTGGATCAGGAAGATCCGCTGGAGAAGGGGATGGCTACACATAAGTATTCTTGCCTGGAAAATCCCATGGACAGAGGAGCCTGCTGGGCTACAGTCCATGGGGGTCTCAAAGAGTCGGACATGACTGAGTGACTCAACTTTCTTCAACCTCAAAATGAGTTCTTAATATCCTAAGCTAACTCATAAAAGTTTTTCTCTTTTCATACATTACACACTAGTACTATGTTTACCATTTTCACCAAATGCAATTTAAACAGTTTTACAATTCCTCTGAGAAATCTCTAGGATGACTTTTCATCCAACAGTAGATAATGAGCTCCAGTGGTTTTATGGGCTTCCACAAAGCTCAGCAGTTAATAAAAGAAATAAGAGTAGACCCTGGTCAGTGCATCTCTTCTGCAGCTTCTACAGACAGATATGGGATTCTAGGCGGGCGGGGGGACATTTTGACACCCTATGGTCCACAGGAGTCTTCTCTACAGTTCCAGGAATTACGGAGCTGTCAAAAAGTAGAAGGCATGAAGTGCTGATGCCAAGGACCAAGTTCTATTAGCATCTTATTTGCCTAAACCTTGGTGAGAACAACTGCATTGAATTTGACCTGACAATTCTAGGTCCTTTGATTAAAAATTAAAATTTCTGGGACTTTCCTGGTGGTCCAGTGGCTAAATGGACACTGCACTCCCAATGCAGGGGGCCTGGGTTTGACCCTTGGTCAGGAACTAGAGCCTACACTCTGCAACTAAGAGTTCACTTGCGCAACTAAAGACCCCACCCACATGCAGCAACACCTCAACTAAGACCTGTGCAGCCAAAGAAATAATTTTTTTGATTAAAATTTTCAAGTACTGCTATTCATATGCAGTTATTTCATACCTGGGCCTGAAAATTCATCTATGTACCTACCTATCTAGCAGCACTGTGAGCCTTGCAGGATATTAGCTCCCCAACAAGAAAGCAAACTCGGTCCATGGTGGTGAAAGTACTGAGTCCTAACCTCTGGACCTCCAAGGAACTCCCATGAAAATCTATTAAATTTCACTTTTATTTTCATCAAAGTAACACCAAAAGTAAACACTAAATCTCCAAATTTCACTCCCTAAGATATGGCCTCAACAATTTCAGGTATTTCCCTGAGCATCTATATATATATTTCCAAATAATACATTTCCACAGTCATTTCTTATTTTATCCTTTTTTTTTCCCCACCATTATCTATTGATTTCTCACTCTACTGTGTAGGAATTAGCTCTCTCAAAAGGCCAACAAACTTACTTTCCCATCTCCCCATCTCTCCAACATACACAGTATGTTATGTCACAGTATTAGGACTATGTAAATTGCTTAATGTTGAAGCCACACCTTTTTTCCTATTATCTCTTCATTTTTTCCTCTAAGTCATAATTAGCTTCTTTTTTAAAAAATCTTACTAACCCTGTATGTTTTCATTAAAAAATTTTCCCCAATCCAATACTATCAACCACATAACTATCAACAGTATTTTGCATTCTAATATATTAGTTCCATTTTTTTCTAGATACTTTTCTCCTGGAGCCTTTTGTCTTCCTGCTCAAAACTGTAAGACTTGCTGACTAGGTTTGTCATGACTGAAATCACAGGACTTCAGTTCTCCTTGTTGACAGAGCTGCCTCAGTTTGTGCCTAGCTGATGGGGAAAATCAGGAAACCAGTTCCAGATCGGGAAAGGAATACATCAAGGCTGTCTATTGTCACCCTGCTTATGCAGAGTACATCATGAGAAACGCTGGGCTGGAAGAAGCACAAGCTGGAATCAAGATTGCCAGGAGAAATATCAATAACCTCAGATATGCAGATGACACCACCCTTACGGCAGAAAGTGAAGGGGAACTAAAAGGCCTCTTGATGACTTGATGAAAGTGAAAGAGGAGAGTGAAAAAGTTGGCTGAAAGCTCAACATTCAGAATACAAAGATCATGGCATCCGGTCCCATCACTTCATGGCAAACAGAAGGGGAAACAATGGAAACAGTACACTTTATTTGCTTGGACTCCAAAATCCCTGCAGATGGTGACTGCAGCTGTGAAACTGAAAGATGCTTGCTCCTTGGAAGAATAGCTATGAACATCCTAGACAGCGTGTGAAAAAGCAGAGACACTACTTTGCCAACAAGGGTCTGTCTAGTCAAAGCTATGGTTTTTCCAGTCATCATGGATGGACGTGAGAGTTGGACTATAAAGAAAGCTGAGCTCTGAAGAATTGATGCTTTTGAACTATGGTGTTGAAGAAGACTCTTCAGAGTCCCTTGGACTGCAAGGAGATCCAACCAGTCCATCCTAAAGAAAATCAGTCCTGAATATTCACTGAAAGGACTGATGCTGAAGCTGAAACTCCAATACTTTGGTCACCTGATGTGAAGAACTGACTCATTTGAAAAGATCTTGATGCTGGGGAAGACTGAAGGCAAGAGGAGAAGGGGATGGATAAGACGGTTGGATGGCATCACCAACTCAATGGACATGAGTTTGAGTAAACTCTGGGACTTGGGGATGGACATGGAGGCCTGACGTGCTGCAGTACATGGGGTCACAAAAAGTCGGACATGACTGAGCGACTGAACTGAACTGAACTGATGGGGCAGAGAGTAGAAATCTAGTCTACCCTTGGCTTAACAAGCTGGGTATTCTGGCAGCTCCAACTGCCTAGAGGGGATATTTTTTTTCCTAATTTATCCTTACAAAAGGGGGATTGTTCTCTAGTTCACATGAAATCTCCATTGAGGCGGCCCTGGTGCTGGATTCCTTTTTCCTTTTCTGATCTTATTTCTTCTTTTGTCTTTTGTTTTGGTCTTTCTTTCTCTCCCTCCCTCTGAATACATACTCTTGCAAAAAGAAAGTTTTTTTGAAACTTTGTAGGGTTTTTTTTTTTTTTAATATTTACTTGTCTGTGGCTGCATCGGGTCTTATTTAGATACGTGGGATCTTTCACTGTGGCGTGTGGGCTCCAGAGCATATGGGCTGAGTAGCTGTGGGGCTCGGGTTCAGTATCCCCGCAACATGTGGGATCTTAGCTCCCCTGACCAGGGATGGAACTTGCATCTCCTGCATTGGAAGGTGGATTCTTAACCCCTGGACTACTATAGAAGTTTCAAAACTTTGTATGTTTTAAAATATATTCTGCTCTTACACTTGACTGAAAGAATTCTGGCTCAGAAATGATTTTCCCGCAGAATTTTAAAGCATTACTTCATCGTGTTTGGCTTCTAATGCTGCCGTTCGTAAGGCCAATGCCATTTAATCCTGATCCTTCCACCATGGCCTGCATGGCTCCAAATGTTTTTAGGAACTTCTCTTTATCTCTGGTATTCTGAAACTGTATGATCATGTGATGGATACTTAGTGGGCTCTTTCAATCATAAGATTCACTCTCTTTGCTTATTGGGAATTTCCTTAAATTGTTTCTTGATCATTTTCTCCCCTTCATTTGATCTCCTTTTTTTTTTTTTTTTTTTTTCTGGCTATTTCTATCAGTCAGATATTTAATTTCCTGAATCAATACTTTAATTTTCTTATGCTCTTCCTTTGATGATCCAACACTTTTTCAAGAGTTACTTGACTTTAACTTTCGACCCTTCTGTTGCAATTTTCATTCTGACTATCCTGTTTTGAATTTCTAAGAGCTCTTAATTATTCTCTAAATTTTCCACCTAGCAATAGCATCTTGTCCTTGACCTTGGCTTGTGGATGTAATATCTTCTCAGAATATTATTAGTTGTTGTTTGGTTTTTTTTTAAGTTTTCTTTTACTCTGTGCATTGCCTCGTTTCCTCTGAGCTCTTTTCCTTGAGAGCCTGGTGATCCTTGGTTATCCTTTCATATTTAAAAATGCTGTACTAAACAGCTGACTGGGAGCTCTGGAGGGATGAGAAATGCTTATCATTTGGTGCACTTCACTGTGTAGTGAAAAGGTAGAGAGCCAGCTTTTCCTGGGGGGGATGATCTCTGTCCACAGGGATTCTCCAGGCAAGAATACTGGAGTGGGTTGCCATGCCCTCCTCCAGGGGATCTTTCCAACCCAGGGATAAACCCAGGTGCATTGCAGGTGGATTCTTTACCATCTGAGCCACCAGGGACAAATAACCCAATCTAATATTCCAGGCGGCATTTTCGAGCCACTCAGCGTTCTCCCCAAACAGCCAGGGGTGAGCAGGCAAGCCACAGGTGAGCAGGCAGGGGGACGAGGCTGTTCCCGACCAGGGACAGCAGGCAGTCCTCTGTACTCTCATTTTCAGCCCAGCCCGCAACTGCTGCTCTCTCCGTGCTTACTGCTCTTAAGTTCTGAACTTCTCAGGTTCAATTTCTCCAAAGAATACACCTCTAGTATTCTGTGGGAGCGAAGGAGTGAGTCTTGCTTGATTATTGGAGGTGGTTTTGTCTAAAAGCTCTTTGAGAAACCTCAGATTAACTTGCTTTCACCCCGCCTTCTGAGGTGTTATGACTCCCAGTCAGTAGTTCTCTCTTCTCTGGGGACTTGTATTTTCACCTTGCCTCTACTTGGTTAGTTCCCACTCCATTATCTGCTTTTTGACAGGAGTAGTTGGGATTTACAATTTCAAAGATATAGTTTGTTTTTATCCCTCATTGGTTTGCTTCTGTTTGGTTCTGGAGTGATTTCCAAGAGTTGGAAAGGCTAAAAAGGTCTTCTATTCTCATCCTTAAACTAGAAGTCTAGGGAATTCCCTGGTGGTCCAGTGGTTAGGATGCTGCGCTTCCACTGTGGGGGGAGATACAGGTTCAATCCCTGATCAAGGAACTAAGACCCTGCAACCTATTCAACGTGGCCCAAAAAATTTTTAATAAAACAAAACTTGGATGTCTAAAGGAGAAAAACAATTTTAAACCTCCCATTTATTGATTGCTAACCACGTGCAAGGCACTCCACTAAGCAATTTATACACATTACCTCATTAAATCTTTACAAAGTCCTGAGAACTAAGCATAATTATGGTTATGCCCATTTTATAGGGCAGGAAATGGGGGCTGAGTGAAGTGAAGTAACTCAGCCAAGACCAACAAACTAAAAAACAGTTGTATCAAGATGAGAAGTCAAGTCTGTCTGCAAGTCTGCACCGTGGGTAGATTTTTACATGGTATCTATTTACCCTTCATTCTTTGCGAAGGACAAGCTCCAGACCAGGTGACTGGGGCTACACAGGTCAGTACCGGGGGCCCTGCTCTCAGAGAACTGACTCTTCCTGGGACTCCAGTTCAAAGTGCTTATCCAGTCCTTTATGTGGTTACAATTTTGCCAAAAGTGTCGCTTGGAGAATGTACTCCTTAACATGCCATATTTACCAGGCACTAGTATAGGTTTCCTCAGTTCTGAACATAGAAGTACCAGGAGGAAATTCTTACACATTCTACTCTCTCCACCAAGTGTTTGGCTATCTTTGGAAATTCACAAATCTGACACATCCTGTGGAAGGTAATCACTGTTTAAAACTGTGAAGGATTGCAGAAATGGCCAAATTCCATTTTTTTCAATCAGAAAACACTTCATAATGTCAGCTTAGAAATGGTTTACGAAAATTCCAATACTACACATTCAAGAAACACCACATGAACAATATATCATTTTTTAAATAAAAATAAAGTACTATAACAGTATTGTATGCTATGATTTATAAAAAGTCAAACATAAAAGGACAAAATAAGAAGTTAAAGTCTGCCCTGTCCTCTTTCTTTCCTAATTTTCTAAATATCATATTTAGAATATTGAGCATATTCTCAACCCCGTTTCCCACATGTAACCAGCATCTCTCTGCTTTTGATCTTTCCATCACCTCTTTAAAAAATAACTCAGAGAAGTCTTTAAGACTGATAACTATGTTTTGCTGAGCGTTCCTCAGGTACCATCAACTATGTGTAAACCAGGAGAAACCATATCTCAGTCTTAGGGGATTTTGTTTCCCTTTGTTTTGATTGTTGTGTTTTGAAGTCCAGGCTCCAATGAAAGATTCCAATTGAAAAAGCAGCCAATCCCTAAACACCCAGCACAGTTCATCTCAAATGTAGGGCGGTTTTTAGGAAATGAAGTACCACCTTCTGAATAACTCTAATACTGGGAGTAAGGAATTGTGTTACAGGGGGAAATTGCAACTAGGATTCTAATGACAAGATGCTATGGATTTCTCCATTTCCTTACCAAGGGAAAATCCTTTTGTAAAATGTACATTTTTTGTGTGCTTTTCACCTTATAAAATTAATACATTCCCTTGGTAAAAATGTTAACAGGGTTTTTTCTATAGAGCAATTTTTTTTTCTGTTTTCTTAATGTCCTAAATACTATGTGCTTGCTGTAAAAATCTTCAGTTGATAAAGATGCATGTCAAAATTTAAAGTGAAAATTTTCTCCCTTCTACATTCTAATTTTTAGAATTAGTTTGGTATATATCTTCCTTTATAGATATACTTTATACATCTTCCTTTTTTTCTCCATAGATATTAAGACATCAGGCTTCCCAGGTGGCACAGTGGTAAAGAATCTGCCTGCTAATGCAAGAGAAGCAGTTTCATTCCCTGGGTCAGAAAGATCCCCTGGAGGAAGAAATGGCAACTTACTCCAGTAATCTTGCCTGGAAAGTCCCACAGGCAGGAGAGCTCCAGTTCATGGGGTCACAAAGTTGGACATGACTGAGCGTGCACACACTAAGACATCTATTTGATTTTTATTTTTAATATAATAAGCCTATTCTGTAACATACTGTCTTTCACAAACAATATATCTTGGGCTTTTTCCCATATCTATTCATGAAACTCTGTCTTGGATATTTAATATTTGCATAGTGTTCAACGGTATTGGATATACCACTCCTATGTACCCAATCCATTTTGGTTGTTTCCTTTTTACACATTTGTGCAAGGATTTCTCAAGTCTAGTACAGTGGTTACCAGGATAGATTCTGCCTGGATTGATACCAGTTCCAATTCCACCACTCTGTATCTTGAGCAAGTTACCAAACTCCTTCGTACTTCAATTTCCTCGGCTCTAAAGTGAGAATTATAACACTCTGTAATATCACAGGGGGCTTCCCAGGTGGCTCAGTGGTAAATCCACCTGCCAGTGCAGTAGATGAGAGAGACTGAGATTCCATCCCTGAGTCAGGAAGATCCCCTGGAGAAGGAAGTGGCAACATGTTCCAGTATTCTTATCTGGACAATCCCATGGTCAGAGGAGCCTGGCGGGCTACAGTACATGGGTCTCAAAGAGTCAGACACGATTTAGTGACTGAGTTCACACATACACTGCTTATCTGATTGCTTGGCACACTTAAGACTCATTAAATATTGGTTAATTTTTATCATCAATAAGATTAATAAATAGTCACTATCATTTTAATTATCACCATTCTCAAGAAAGCAAAAAACAGAGTAAACTGAGAAAACAGTATTTAGTTAGTAATTAGTGGTTAAGAAAAATTATATCATTACCACTTAATGATACTTACTCTACCTGACAGGTCAGTTAATTCAAGTGTATTTTAGGGTGTGAAGACTTTTACATTAAGCTAGCTACATGAGACAATCTTGCATCTTAAATAAGAATAAACAGGCCTTCTGAGGCCCAGAAGGGATGACATTAACTGGTAATTAGAAAAATCAATCTCTTAGCTGAAAGTTTTAATAGCTTCCTTTGTTCTTGCATCCTAAATGCCAGTGGACCTAAGCAGGGAAGAGCCCTGAGGGTCCCTGGCGGGGCTTCTGCTCAGGGGCTCTGGGGGACTAGCAGCATCTCACTCAGGGCGGGCCTGCATCTTGGTCACTTTAATATCATGAATACCTTCCCACTAGAGATTAGTGTCCCTTTTCTATAGCTTAGAAAACTGAGGCTCAAAGACCACATTGTTTAGGGTTTCTGGTTGGCATCTCTCAGAAACCAAGGCTACTGGAAGTAAAGAGAATTTGGAGGCAGGGATGTTGGGAGCTCACGGGGTGGGAGGGGTGGCTGGAGAGCCTGGACCAGAAACAGGCAGGATTTTGCAGTTAACATGAGGGAGGGGCAAGAAGCAAGTCCAAGTTCTTCAATACTCAGATTCTGGTTCTGGCATCTGGAAGCATTCAATGGCCGAGTGCTTGAGAATAGGCCCAGGGGCCAGCAGCTTCAACATCTGGGAACTTGCAAGAAACGCGATGTTTCAGGCCTCATTCTGGACCTCCCAAATCTGGACCTGCTTTTCAAGAGATTCCCTGTTATCTGTGCATGCTACAGTTTGGGAAGCAGTGCGCAGACCACCTAAAGAACATCTCATCTCTGATCAACTTTCCCTTGGGGAAGAGGGGATTCTTCCAAAGGAAATCTGGGGTGTTGCCCAGAGAAGGAAGAAGAATGGACTCTAGGAGAGCCATAAAAGGCATCCCCAGGGTTCCAGCTCAGGATGCTCTCCATCAGTCTGCCTCCTCCTATCCATCCTCAAGGGACGTGTGGACAGGCAGACAGTCCTGTTGGCAGCAGGACACGATTTATCACTCTAGAACAGACTTCTGGGAGCTGATGACATCTCTAACATCATTGATCTTTTAAAGCCAATGAATGTTAAAAAGAAAACCTTCTCCTCCTCTTACACAACTTTATGGACAAAGATGGAATGTTAAGACAGCAGCTGCATTCCAATTCTCAGTGGTGCCCCTTTCAGAGGAAATTGCTATAGATTTACTGCTATATAAAAGGAATAATAAGGGCCTTGGATGCAGGTGTCAAAGGCCAAGGAAGCACTTGGCTTTGCCAGCACAAAGGCTCTGGGACAGAAAAAGCAGGATGCAAGCCCTGGAATGGCAAAGAAGGGCAGCTTCACATTCCTTCATCTGGGATTGCCTTGACGAGGCACTTATACAGGAGAGGCCTCTTTGGAGACTCCCCCACCCCTCCTTTCTGGAGCCCTGTCCCTCTTTCTTCCCAGGTGTCTCTTGCAAGAGCAGAGCAAGCCCACCCTGATCCTGGTAATAGAAAGACACATGGGCCGCTATCCTTGGTCCTGAAGCACAGTTACGTGTTGCAGCAGTAATTCTCAACCTGGCTACAAATCTGTCAACGGGGAAGGTAGATAAACGTACTGATTTAAGCTGGGGCCAGAGCGAGGATAAGGAAAAGATGCTGAAAAGCTGCAAGGAATAAGAATGACTCTGATTTGGACAACGTTTCCAAATAATCAGTTACTAAGGATAGACCCTCAAACAACCATAGCCGAAAGGTCACTTGACTGAAGGAGAGTCAGAAGCATGAGTGGACTCAGGGAACCAGAGGGGACCAATGTCAGTACACCCCCAGTAGAGACATCCTAGGTTGTGTCGCTAAAGTGTTCACAGATTTTGTTTTGACTTCCTATCTCTAAAACCTTGTTACTTTTACCCTGTCCCTCATACCTTTGGTTTATGCTATTTGGTTTTCGCAGTTATCTCACTCAGCTTTTTCTCTGACATTTACTATGCGTGTCCCCTCTGAGGAGCTGGGGCAGCAGGAATCCCTCTATCAGCACACCTGGCTCAGCGTTTGCTCCCTCTAATGGCACTGAGGGGTGGGGGACATGTATGATGCTTACACTCCCAAGAGTTTTAAAGCCATAACAAACGCACTGAAAGATCAAAATGTTTTCAGGAAGGAAGAACACCCAGCAGTTTTCAGACCAGAGCCTCATTTTTTCCAAGTAGGAGGTGCATATGGGAGTAGGGAAGCATGACAAAGATGCCTGAATCCCCTCCACATGACTTTGAGAGTATTCCTATCTGGCTGGGGCAGGGGAAAAAAAAGTTTAATTAGTGGATGTTGAAGTGGGTTAATGTCTACACTACCAAATAAGGGAGAACTGCCTGACAGATTCCAGGACAGAGGTAATTAGACATGAGGAGACATTCTGGAAGAAAGAGCACTGGGGCGATCTGAAAAGTCAGGGTAAAACATGAAAGAAAACCATTTATAGGGACAGGGATGCTAGATCAGAATGCAGGACAAGCAGATCTAGGCATCTGGCAATGATCATTAGAAATGGCTTAAAAGCCAGTAACTCTGAGCAAGAGTATTAGGGCAAAGTTGTGGTGTTTAAATGATGGCAAAGAAGGCAATGGTACTCCACTCCAGCACTCTTGCCTGGAAAATCCCATGGGCGGAGGAGCCTGGTGGGCTGCAGTCCATGGGGTCGCGAAGAGTCGGACACGACTGAGTGACTTCACTTTCACTTTTCACTTTCCTGCACTGGAGAAGGCAATGGCAACCCACTCCAGTGTTCTTGCCTGGAGAATCCCAGGGACGGGGGAGCCTGGTGGGCTGCCATCTATGGGGTCGCACAGAGTCTGACACGACTGAAGTGACTTAGCAGCAGCACCAACTTAGCAGCAGCAAGAAATGTGCAATTTCCCACAAATTCTGGAGAGTCAGATGCCTCTGAGCTATATGCAAAGGCTAAAAAAAGGAGATGTCCCTTTTTGAACAAAGGTTGCTCCTCTAACTTGGTGCAAAGTCCTTAGACCATGAACAACATATTACACTGACCTTTGACAGCTGAACATCTGGAGGAAGGAGGGAGCACACAGTGGGCTCTGGGGACCGAATTTTATCTGATTCTTGGCCTGGGGAGTAGTCATAGAGAGCTCACCTTGGATTATTTGTGAAACTATTCATTAGTATTATTTGAAATTTTCTATATATTGATATTTCAGAATAAAACAGGGGAAAAAAGTATCCAAGTGCTAACAGAAGAACATTCTGAGTCACTAAGAGAGGAGGGACTCACGGAGGAGAGCGCAGCTTTGAGTAGGGTGTGGCCCTTAGAAAGAGCACTTAGGGAAAGTTTTCATGTGAGAAGATGTTAATGATGTGGTGTTAGGTGAAGAAGTAGGCTACAATATGTGTATGGACACAAATATGTACAAAATCTGTGAAATCAGTATAGGTAAAGGAAAAGGATTGAAGAGAAAGGTTCTATCACCACTCAGCTTACCTCCGCTTCCTAAAATGAAAGCAGATAGCTTTGATAACTGGTTCCTGGACAGTAAATACAGGCTGATAGTTTAAGATTGAAAGATCCAAACCCAGAGCCCCCTCTTGCTAGTTGAGACCCTGTATTTTGGGGAAAATAAATAATAATGTTGGGGAAACAACAAATAATAATATTGTTGGGGAAACAGGTCCTGGACAAAACCTGCCAGCATGGTTTAGGGAGGCCTGATTTATTAAGCACACTCCAGCCCAATATCAAAGAGACTTTCATAGTCTGTACTTTTCCCTTAGTATGGATGGGGCTGGTGCTGATTATTAAGGGTTCAGAATCTCTTTGGGCCCATGACTTGCTACTGTCACCTCTTTTTTGGTCTGTTTTTCTTTGTAATGGTGCTCCTTGATCCTATGTGGGAAGTTGGGAGAGGTGAACTGCAGCTCATGCCATGCCCTAGGACATGAAGACACACATCACTGCAGCCTGCCTCTGACCCACAAGCAACAGGGCTGGCTGGCAGGAACCAGGTTCCATTGACTTTGATCCTATTTAGGGAGACAAGCTTTGGACATACTAAAAGTCAAAACATGTCTCTGGCCAGATCACCAGTATTGAACTATTTTGGACTTATCAAATCTCTAAAACCAAATTTCTTTCTTTGACCTTTGATAATCAGTATGACCCCTGGTTGCCCTTTGGGGAAAAAAGGACATTTATACTGAGATTTAGTTGAGGGAAATTCCTCAGGTGAGTGTGGGCCACCATCCCTTTCTCGTTTCCATATTCTGGGCTAGAGAAACATAACCAGAACTTAGAAAAGTATCCTCTAAAATACCTCCGTTGAAAGTCGTTTTGAGATCTGGTGAGAATGCAGCAGCAGGTAGGGACTCAGTTTCTAGTTCTGTAGCCAATCAGCTGCAGGAATCAAGGCAAGATGGCTTCACATCCCGACCCTGGCTTTCCACTTTGAAATGGGGATTATTCTACCCATGGTCTTCTGGGTACAAAATATCGAAGCTGACTCAGGACAACCCAGGTAAAAAGTGTCTGTGCTGATACTGAGTGGGAAGGGGGAGAGATGACACAGGAGCCAAGCACAGGACAAGAGGTGCCGCAGGGCTTCACGGGAACATTTCTGCCCGTCTCTCTCAGGGGCAGTGTGGCTGTGTCTCTGGGACGGTTCCTGCAAGTTCTCACTGTGTCCTCCACTCTTCTTTCCTGTTTGCGTGCCCAACTGACACTGACTTTCCAATCTCTTAAATCAACTCCAAGAGAAGACACTGGGTTGATCATTTCATATCTGCCAGGGCAAGGATATAATAAGTAACAAGCTATCAGCTGGCCTTTGAGTTGGCTGTTTGAGTAAGATATCCACCCCTGGTCTAGGACTGTGGTTGGGGGTAGGTGTATGCAGATTTGTCCTTGACGAGGCTTGGTTGGGCGAACAATGAATTCCATTTTTTGCAGAAATAATAAAAAGCCTCATCATAAAGATCATATGACAATAAATATGAAATTGCTTTAGAAAGAATGAAGTGTAAATTTAAGTTATTCTAATTATTATTCAAAATTATTAGGGGACTTAGAACAAAGAATCAGTCGGGAGGCAACGTGCAAGAGCTCCTAATGGCCCAGTCTGTTATAGTTTGAGTATCAAAATAATGACAATGATGAATTACTGACCACAGTAAAATGAATAAGCCCTTGATGATATAAATAGTTGAATAAGCTTTAAAATACAGGAAAAGGGAAAACTCTTCCTTAGAGTAGAATTTCAATTAAATTCAAGTACAAGGAAGACTGAAATATAGAAAATCACCATTTGGCAAATAACATAGTAATAACTGTTACAAACAAGGATCACTGATGAATGCCAAAATCATGGGCAAATGTATGATAAAAACAGCATGTTCACATTGTCTCAAAGTAGCTCTCCTGGGATACATATTAACTGCAAAAGGCAAAACACAAACTTTACAGTGGAGAAATAAGGCAGACATCTCCACTAACTGTTCAAAGTCAACATCACTGGTAATGTAATACAGCACCATATGCCTTTCAATACGGTGCAAAAACAAGAACACATCACTTTAGTGGCAGTCTGTTAAATGCAGAACCTGAATTTAGCCATAATGAAACATCTTATAAACACCAATTGAGAAATACTTTCTAAATTACTGGACAGTGCTCTTCAAAGGTGTCAAGGTCATGAAAGATAAACCCAGAAAACAAAACTGAGAAACTCTCCAAGACCAGAAAAATACAAGGAAATATGAAAACTAAATATAGTATCCTAGATTCGATCCTGGGCCAGAAAAAGATCATTAGTGAGACAATCAGAGATATGTGAATAAGGTCAGGAGATTACTAGTGGTATTACAACAATACTCATTTCCTGGTTTTGATAATTGTCTTGTAGTTATAAATTATGCTAACATTCAGGGAAGCTGTAGAAAGGTTATGTAGGAATTCTTGTACTATATACAGTTTTATTTTAAAATCTGAAATTGTTTCAAAATTTAAAATTAACCTAAAAAAATAAAATAAGAGCTCAATAATACTTGATATGGAATAATCTCCAAAATATATTACTGAGCAAAAGAAGTATCTTTTGTGTAAAAGAAGATCTCTGATTCCCTTTCACATACTCTTTCTTTTGAATCTACATAGAATACGTCTTGAAGAAAATGCTAACAACTGCTGATAGTGATTGCCACTATGGTGGGGAATTGGGAATTGGACAGAGTGGAGAGAAAGACTTTAGCATATGTACTTTTTTATACTGTGAGAATTAAAAAAAAAAAATCATGCATGTTTTATCTTTAAAATATCATTAAACTACCAAAATCTATTTGTCTGGTGAAATCTGAATTCATTTCACCGAAGCTTACTAGGGCCAGATATGCCATTTTTAAAAGACCCTGACTCTTCCACCTGCTACTTCTCTCTAAGCTAACAGCATAAGCCAATCTGATTAGATTTCTTCCCAAACCCACATTCCCATGGAAACAAGAGCAACAGATCAAGAAAGAGAAGCAAAGAAAGACACCAAGGATATTCATTTGGTCCCAGGTAGGGTGAGCAGCGGATCAGCCAGAGGTTCAAGACGAAGACTCCAGAAGAGATAGGGCAATAGAAGGCCTAAATAAGCTCTCCACATATCTCTGGCTGACTGGCAAGCTATACACATGTTCAGGGAGACACAGAAGGGCCCGGGGAAATGTAAAAGCCACGGCCAATTTACCGCCGACTTGAGAACTGCCTGAACTTTGAATGCCCTCCTCACTCCACACACAGACCCATCAGAGAAGGGTAAAAATGTTTTGGGCCCAAGCTATTCAAACACAATCTCTGCCAGAATCATTGGCTGACTACTTAGCTCTGTTGACACAGAGTTTCCCTTAGGAAGTCAGGCTAGAAATAAAAATAAGAATAAAAATACTGAGCAGACATCAACTGCTATACACTGAGAGGCAGACAAATTGTGCAGGGTAAGTCAAACCAAAAAAGAACAAAGAAACAAACTAAAAGAAGCCCTAGGAAAAGAAATCAGAATCTCTAGGTGCTATAGAATATATAATATGGAACTTTCTTTAGCTTTCGACAAAAATCTATGACACACACAAAGAAACAGGAAAGTATGGTCCACAAAAAGGGAAAAAAACCTCTCTATTGAAACAGACTCTGAATGAGACCAGACGCTGATTTTAGCAGATAAAGGTTTCAAAGCAACTGTTTTGGGAGTTTTTTGTTTTGTTTTGTTTGGAAGAAAGAAATGGAAATTTTGATTTGAGCCAATCTGA
Organism: Neotragus moschatus; assembly: GCA_006410615.1. NCBI lineage: Eukaryota > Metazoa > Chordata > Mammalia > Artiodactyla > Bovidae > Neotragus > Neotragus moschatus. The sequence continues at coordinate 1,901,748 of SJYA01003118.1, read as the reverse complement.
AGATTATAACTCAGGAGACAATCTTTCAGAAAGCTCTGAAGGGTGTTCCGTTAAAGCAACTATTTTCAGTTCAGTTCAGTCGCTCAGTCGTGTCCGACTCTCTGCGACCCCATGAATCGCAGCATGCCAGGCCTCCCTGTCCATCACCAGCTCCCGGAGTTCACTCAGACTCACGTCCATCGAGTCAGTGATGCCATCCAGCCATCTCATCCTCTGTCGTCCCCTTCTCCTCCTGTCCCCCAATCCCTCCCAGCATCACAGTCTTTTCCAATGAGTCAACTCTTCGCATGAGGTGGCCAAAGTACTGGAGCTTCAGCTTTAGCATCATTCCTTCCAAAGAAATCGCAGGGCTGATCACCTTCAGGACGGACTGGCTGGATCTCCTTGCAGTCCAAGGGACTATCGAGAGTCTTCTCCAACACAACAGTGCAAAAGCATCAATTCTTTCCTGCTCAGCTTTCCTTATAGAATAACTCTCACTTCCATACATGACTACTGGAAAAACCATAGCCTTGACTAGACGGATCTTTGTTGGCAAAGTAATGTCTCTGCTTTTTAATATGTTGTCTAGGTTCATCANTTCAGGACGGACTGGCTGGATCTCCTTGCAGTCCAAGGGACTATCGAGAGTCTTCTCCAACACCACAGTTCAAAAGCATCAATTCTTTAAATATGACCAAATAACTCACAGAAATCATTAAAGAATTAAATGAAAATATGACAATAATTCAGTAAATCAAGAATCTCAGAGAAAATATCAACTAGATACAACAAAACAAGTGGAGATTCTAGAGTAGAAAAATGATCAAAATGAAAAATTTTATTCACTGGATAGGCTCAACAACGGATTTGAAAGGACAGAAGGCAGAATAAGAAGTAGCCAGCCTAAAGGACAGATGGTTCAGTAGAAATTAGCCAATCTGATGAATAAAGAGGGAAAAATAACAAGAATGAAGAAAAATGAATGGCGCCTGGAAGGATATCAAGCCAACTAACATGTAAAGAGAGTTCCAGAAGGAGAGAGAGAGACATTGCAAATATTTGAAAAAATAATAGCCAAAAACGTTTCAGATTTCATGAAAAGCTCAACAAACCTCAAACAGACACAAAGAATCCATGCCTAGACACATCATGCCTACACACATGCCTAAAAGCCAAAACAAAGAGAAAACGGTGAAAATAGCAACAGAAAAATTACTGTGTACAGAGGAACCACAATACAAAAATATATTAATAATTCACAGTCAGAAAGAAGTCCAAAAGGCAGTGAAATGGCATAGAGAACTAAAAAAAAAAAAAAAGTCAAAAAATGATTATAGAATCAGCAACATCCTTTAAAAATGAATGGAAAAAAAAAGATGTTTCCACATAGACAAAATCTGAACTTGTTGCTGGCAGACCAACCTTTTAAGAAATATTCGGGACTTCCTGGTGGTCCAACAGTTAAGAAGCCACCTTCCAATGCAAGGGAGGCAAGTTGGAACCCTGGGGGAACTGGAGATTCAACATCCCACGGGGAAGC
>SJYA01003118.1:1772833-1900038 GCA_006410615.1 Neotragus moschatus | reverse complement strand
GGGGGGGGGGGGGCGGGGGCGAGTGCGCGAAGCCCGCATGCGCAACAAAGAGCCGACGCTCCACCATGGAAGATTCTACATGCTAGAGTGAAGGTTGTGCCTTGCAACCAGGTCAGGAGGCAGCCCAACAGATAAATATCAATAAAGGAAGAAAGACTAAAGTCCATCAGGGGGACAGAAAATGACACGGATAGAAATTTGAATTCACAGGTTAAATGAAGTGCCCGGAAAATGTTAAACATACAGGCAGATTAAAAAGAGAAGATTCCCTGGGGGAGGAAATGGCAACCCACTCCAGTATTCTTGCCTGGAGAATCCCATGGACGGAGGAGCCTGGTAGGCCAAAGTCCACAGAGTCGCAAAGAGTCGGACACGACTGAACAACTTCACTTTTCTTTTAAATATGAATATTTCTCAGTTCTGTTAATTTCTTGTAAAATGTGATTGCATAATAGAAACCATTGATTTGTGCACTTTGAACATGCATATTTTATGGGACATAAATTATATCTCAAAACTATTCAAGAAATGCAAAAATGCATAAAAATTCGAACACTGTACTGTTGGATTCCTAACATATAAATATGACCTTAGCCCAAAGGAGGGGAAGGAAATGTTGCTTTATTGGAACAAAGTTTATGTATTTTACTTGAATCAAGTCAGTATTAATATCGAATACTTGTGATACATTAAGATATGTACATAATCTTGGCACTACTGACATTTTGGATCAGATAATTGTGGTGGGCTGTCCTTTGTATTGTAGGAGTTTAGCAGCATCTGTGCCTCACCCCAGCTAAATACCCCTACTCTCACTTGTGGCAAATGAAAATGTCTCTAAATAAATTCTATTCAGATGGGTGGAGGTGGGAAATCACCTTAGTCAAGAACCATTATCCTAGAGCAACCACTGAGAAATTAATCCAAAGAAATATAGCTTAAAATCAATAGAAAAAAAAATCAGCAAAATAATTAGAATGATACAGTATTTGTTTAACACAAAAGAAGTCAGTAAATAAGCAAGGCATATTACATATAGGAAAAAATAGTAAAGTGGTTGATTTTAATAAAATAAAAAATTCGTGTGAGGGGAAACTCTGCTTTCCATAGAAACTAAGTTTTCCCCACCACTTCCTGCTCCCCCGAAGGAGAAAGCTGGGGACTATGGAAAGGAATGTTATGTCACATTTAATGGAATGTTCCAATTCACAAGTAATAATATTATTCCATTAGAGTCTATCATTCAAAATGTCTCATACCAGAGAATGAATTATCGTTTAACTAGGTGTTCAAACCGTACTACGGAAGGACCCATTCATAATACATCACAATGTTCTCAAGCTGAGAATGTGGGTCATCTTGGCACTTCCTGTGTCCTGCTTTCATTTGCAGCCAAATCTCAAAATCAGGGCACTGAGCGTCAGCATTAAATGTCCCTAGTCAGACAGGGAGAGAGACATTTACAGAATCCGGCAGGATTCAGGAGGCAGCTTCGGGTCTGCTGGCAAGCGCGGGCTTTGGAGCTAGGCTGGGTTTGAATCCTGGCTTTTTTAGTCGGTGCCCCTGGGCAGCAAATCACTTGGCCCCTCAGAGCCCACTTCATGTCATCGGCAAACAGGAGTGATGAAATCTACCTTACAGGCTGCTGTGAGGGGAATGAGGTGATGTGTGTCAAGAGCTTCAGACGGGGCCTGGTATCCACACAACCGGTCAGTAAGAGCTGTGCTTAGCACAGCAGAACTGGTGTCGCAACTTTGACTTCTGGGTTTTCAGTCCAGCATCCTGAGCTCTTTACCTTGCTCTCCCCTCATCCCAACTTCTGTTAATTTCTGCACTTCCAGTTGCTCAGCCCCCAAATCTTGAAGTCTTTTATTAAAATATGTTTTTAAATTTTATTTTTCTTTTGACCCCATCTCATGGCACGCGGGAGGGATCTTAGCTCCCAAAACATGGATCAAAGCCACAGCCCCTGTAGTGGAAGCAAGGAATCTTAACTACTTAACCACAGTCCCTTGAAGCCTTTCTTTTTAATTGAAGTACAATTGACTTACAACATTATATTGGTTTCAGGTGGTACAACAGTGATTCAATATTTTTATGATTAAACACCATACAGAGTTATTATAAAATATTGACTAAATATCCTGTGCTGTACATTATATCCCTGTGAGTTATTTATTTGATAACTCGAAGTTTGTAACTCTTAATGCCTTTCTCCTGTTCCACTCCTGTCCCCATTCCTCCCCCTCAGGTGATGGATCATGTCTGCTCTCTGTGTCTCTAAATCTATTTCTATTAGTTTGTTTTCTTTTTTAAGAAAAACTCCACTCCTGCATATTTACCCAAAGAAAATGAAAACACTATTTTGAAAAGATACATACATCCCAATACTTGTTGCAACATTATTTACAATATCCAATATGGAAGAAAACTTCAGTTCAGTGGCTCAGCCATGTCCAACTCTTTGCAACCCCATGGACTGCAAACTTAGTGCCCAGCAATAGACGAATGGGTAACGATGAANCTATTTTGAAAAGATACATACATCCCAATACTTGTTGCAACATTATTTACAATATCCAATATGGAAGAAAACTTCAGTTCAGTGGCTCAGCCATGTCCAACTCTTTGCAACCCCATGGACTGCAAACTTAGTGCCCAGCAATAGACGAATGGGTAACGATGAAGTGTGTGTATTCAACAGAATATTACTCAGCTATATATATATATATATGTATACCTTTTTTTTTTTTTTTTGCCATTTGAAACAACATGGAGGTTGTTATGCTTAGGGGAAGACTTTTTCTTTTACTCCCCACATCTAACCCATCAGCAAATCCTGCTGTCTCTACCTTTATAAAATATCATCCAGAATCCAACCACATCTCACCACACTGCTGGCACCGGCTGACCCAAGCCCCAGCCCGAACTCCCGACATCTTTCACCTCTTGACTTGTGTCACTGCTCCAGTTTTTCTCCCTGGCAGACCAGCCACCAGAGGGATCCTATCAAAACGTCAGATACTTTCTTCTCCTTCTCAATGCCCTCTCAAGAAAACAGTTTGGCAATTCTTGAGCCTGAGTCAGGGGTGTACCCTGAAGCAATGGTGATTCCTTGATTCAGGAAGGGTGGGAGAGACAGGAAGTACAGGGAGGAAGTGCGTTTGGGAAATGAGTTTCCAGAAGTCTAGGCCACCAGCTACGTTTAGGGCCCTCAGAGCAGCACTTACCTCTAGCAGACCTCCAGAGGCCGGATGTGGAGCCAGAGCACAGGCTCAGAGGCTGGAGTGAGAGTAGGGCTTCCTTTCATTGCTAAGCATCTACTCTCTGAACTTCAGGATCCTCTCCAGCAGCCTCCCTTGCCCCCGCAACTATAGAAATCGAAACTGGCTTCTCGGGTTTCCTATGAACCAACAGGCCAATTTAATCAAAGCCTATAGCATACTGCTGTGCTGAAAAGGATTGACTCCACCTGTACCATGAACTACTGACTTAAAAAACTTTACTGAGGTATATTTGATATGTATAAAAATTGCAATTATGTAGTGCATACAATTTACTGAGTTTGAACGTATGTGTATACCTGCAAAACCATCACCAAAATTAAGGTAACAGACATAGCCAGCACCTCTGAAAGTTTCCTTATGTCCCTTTTGTTTGGTTTGGTTTGGTTTTCGTGAGATTATATGAGATTACCCTCTTACATTTAAAATGTATAATATGGTATGTTGACTATAGGTTCTATGCTGTAGAGCAGATCTCCAGAACTAATTCATCTTGCATAAGTGAAACTTTTACCAGTTGAAAAACTACCATTTCCCTTTCCTCCTCCCCCCGCCCCAGCCCCTGGTAACCACTGTTCTAGTCTCTGCTTCTAGGAGCTTCACTATTTTAGGTCCCTTATGCAAGTGGCCACAGGACTGGAAAAGGTCAGTTTTCATTCCAATCCCAAAGAAAGGCAATGCCAAAGAACGCTCAAACTACTGATAGTTGCACTCATCTCACACGCTAGCAAAATNCCTTGGACTGCAAGGAGATCCAACCAGTCCATTCTAAAGGAGATCAGTCCTGGGTGTTCTTCGGAAGGAATGATGCTAAAGCTGAAACTCCAGTACTTTGGCCACCTCATGCAAAGAGTTGACTCATATGAAAAGACTCTGATGCTGGGAGGAATTGGGGGCAGGAGGAGAAGGGGACAACAGAGTATGAGATGGTTGGATGGCATCACTGCCTCAAAGGACATGAGTTTGAATAAGCTCTGGGAGTTGGTGATGGACAGGGAGGGCGGGTGTGCTGCAGTCCATGGGGTCACAAAGAGCTGGACACGACTGAGTGACTGAACTGCACATGCAAGCAGAATCATTCAGTAGCTGTCCTTCTGTGACTGCCTTACTCACTTAGCATGATGTCCACAGGTTCATCTATGAAATCTTAAAGAGATTTCTGCCCTTCTGTGTTCACTGCAGCACTCCTCACAATGGCCAAGGTATAGAGACCACCTAAATATCCACTGACAGATGAATAAAGATGATGTGGTACATACATGCTGCTGCTGCTGCTGCTAAGTCGCTTCAGTCGTGTCCGACTCTGTGCGACCCCATAGACGGCAGCCCACCAGGTTCCCCCGTCCCTGGGATTCTCCAGGCAAGAACACTGGAGTGGGTCTCCATTTCCTTCTCCAATGCATGAAAGTGAAAAGTGAAAGTGAAGTCACTCAGTCGTGTCCAACTCTTCGCGACCCCCTGGTGCAGCCCACCAGGCTCCTCCGCCCATGGGATTTTCAAGGCAAGAATACTGGAGTAGGGTGCCATTGCCTTCTCTGGGTACATATGTATGGTGGCTTATTATTCAGCCTTTAAAAGAAGGAAAACATATCGTGAGCTTCTGGGAGGAGCTGTCTGTGAGCAGGAAAGACATGCATGTTGAGAAGTAGTAGACAGAACTCTAGAACGTTCTTCTCAAAGGCCAGTGGGGACTGGGTTACTTTGGAGTTGAGGGAGAGATAACATAAATACAGCAAAGGAGAATATTAAGGGCCCAGAAATCAGAGGAAGTAAGGACTTTTAGAAGTTCTTTCTAACTGCTGCAAGGAATTGATGGACATTGTGACCAGGTTTTCCGCATGTCTCGTTTATTGCAGCATTACAGATCACCCCCAACTAGATTTTAAACAATGAGTTTCTCACTGCCTACAAGTCCTCGGGCGATTTTGGCGGTTCCTTGGGTCTTGACTGGGCTCATTCACGCAGTCTCTGTCAGCTGTGGGATCTGTTAATCATGGCTGGGCCCTGTATTTCCCATGTCTGGGTAGGTCCACAGGCCGCTCTAGGGTGGCTCCAAATGAGACTCCTGGGCTGCCTCCCATGGGCTCTGGTCAATGGAATGTGGCATGCAGGGATGTTAGTTCCCCGGCCAGGGATCGACCCCTCACCCGCTGCAGTGGACGCACAGAATCTTAACCACCGGACCGCCAGGAAAGTCCCGGAAAAGGGTCTTTTGTCACTTTTACGGAACATGACGAGGCTGTGGCCCCTCGTTTGATTGACTTCTGCATATATCTGTTTGTGTCTGCGTGTGAGGAACAGGCAGAGACAAATGCTCGCTTGGAAGAAAAGAACCTCATTTAATAATAAGGCTATGGGAGCCAAGAGACCTTTTGGTTTATCCCTGTTTCAGATGAGCAAACTGAGGCAGTGAGGCCAAGCAGTTCTTGCCAGTTCACACAGCCAGCCAGCTACTGAGCCTGGGCCAGAACCCAGAGGTCCTGCCTCCTTCGATAGCAACTGCAAGTCCCAGGTTTCCAAAACCACCCTTGGGCTGAGTAATTTGCTGCAAGGAATCACAGAACTCCCTGAAAGATGTTATACTCACAGTTTATTTCTGGGAAAGGATAGAGATTAAAATTAGCCAGAAGAATAGACAAGACCTAAGAGTATGGGAGGGTTCCCAATGCAAAGCTTCTATTGTCCTCAGAATGTCTGATACTCCTGGTGTTGATATTAATGTACAGAATATGCATGGAGTGTGGTCAACCAGGGAAACTCAATCAAGCTTCAGTGTCTTGAGGTTTTAACTGGGGCTTCATCCCATAAGCGTGAGTCATTTATTGTCCAGGGCACTGAACTTAGATTCCAGCCCCACCCGACTCCCTGAAGGTCAGACTGATAACACTTGGCTTGAGTCATCTCATTAGCATAAACTATCCGGCAAGAGCTAAGGGGCCCACCAAGAATAACAAAGACACTCCCATCACTTGGGAAATTCCAGAGGTTTAAATGCTTCCTCCCAGGAACCAGGGAGGCAGACCAATTGGGTAAGGCCAAGTTCTTCACTACACACCTTATATCTGTTATGTCTCGGGAACCATAAAAAAGGCTGAGCACAGAAGAATTGACGCTTTCAAACTGTGGTGCTGGAGAAGACTCTTGAGAGTCCCTTGGAAAGTAAGGAGATCAAACCAGTCAATCGTAAAGGAAATCAGTCCTGAATATTCATTGGAAGGACCGATGCTGAAGCTGAAACTCCAATACTTTGGCCACCTCATGCAAAGAGTTGACTCATTGGAAAAGACTCTGATGCTGGGAGGGATTGGGGGCAGGAGGAGAAGGGGACGACAGAGGTTGAGATGGTGGATGGCATCACCGACTCGATGGACGTGAGTTTGAGCGAACTCCAGGTGACAGTGAAGGACAGGGAAGCCGGTGTGCTGCAGTCCATGGGGTCACACAGGGTCCATAGGGTTGAACAAGACAGACTGAAAAACAAAAGGGAGTTGCAATAAAAAATAAAAAGAGACTGAGTGTGTCCTAGGTGCCAAACACTGTACATATATTTTGTCACTTTCTCACAACAACCCTGGAAAGCTGATGTTTGGTCCATTTTAACTGATAAGAAAATTGAGGCTCAGAAGGTTGCCTAAAGGTTTAGAGGTGGAAAACAAAAGATCTGACTATGCTGACAAACTCCTTGGGCCCTTAGATTCATGTTGCCAATTTCATTCTTTCATTCATTCATTCAACAAACATTTATTCAAGCCCAGCTATGTGCCAATAACAGTTTTAGGTGTTGAAGATGCAGCAAAGAACTGACAAAAATCTCCCTCATATAGAGTTGCTATTCCAACGGGAGAGATAGATAATAAGCACTAAATGTGTAAAATGAATATTTTGAATAATTTAAAGCAATGCATGTAGTTTGTATGTGTGCATTTGATTCAAACTTATTGTGAAGTAACAACTGTGAAGTCTGAATGTGGACTGCTATTATATACTATTAGTTTTGTTACATTCAATGATGGCACAGTAACCATGTTTTCCCAAAATAAAGGTACTTATCTATTAAAGATGCAGGCTAAAGTATTTATGGATAACATAAAATTATAAAATGTTGTTACTTATTGATGTTGGATGATAAGATACACAAAGAAAGACCTTTATATTGTTCTAATTCAGTGTGTATTTGAACACTTTGTTAGTACAAAGTATGGTTTTTTGCTTTTTTTTTTTTTTTTTGGTTGGTTGGTTGTTCTTTAAGTGGATTGGGCTAACAGATAGGATGTGTAAGAGGTATTGCAAGACCAAAAAAGCAAATCAAGGACGACTTCACTAAGATTACAGTGGGGCAAAGACCTGAAGGAGACAGGGAAGAGATTTATGTGCTTCTCTAGGAAAGAACATTCCAAGCAGAAATGGGAGTCCTGAGGTGGGAGAGTGTGCCCTGTATGGCATGTTCAAAGCATAAAAAGCCAACTGCTGGAAAGGGGTGATCAATGAGTAAAATAGTAGGAGGTAGCATCAGAGAGTTCAGAGACGGATGAGGAGGAGAGCAAATGGGTACAGAGCCCTGTTCAACAGGGAATTCACACCCAAATCATGTAAGAACATGCAAAACACTAAGGGACAGTGCAGTCAACTTCACAGAAAAACTGAAAAGACTTCAGCTGGCACTTTACAGAGAAAGTTATGGCCAATCAGCAGAGGTAAACGCGTTCTATTTTATTAGGAGTCAGGGAAATGCAAATTAAAACCACAATGCTACACTTTCACATACCCATAGATAAAAGGTAGGCAATGCTGCTGCTAAGTTGCTTCAGTCATGTCCGAATCTGTGTGACCCCATAGACGGCAGCCCACCAGGCTCCCCCATCCCTGGGATTCTCCAGGCAAGAACACTGGAGTGGGTCGCCATTCCTTCTCCAATACATGAAAGTGAAGAGTGAAAGTGAAGTTGCTCAGCTGTGTCTGACTCTTAGAGACCCCATGGACTGCAGCCCACCAGGCTCCTCTGTCCATGGGATTTTCCAGGCAAGAGTACTGGAGCAGGGTGCCATTGCCTTCTCCAGTAGGCAATGCTAGGTATTAGGAAACAGAACTCTCATACTCTGCTGGTGGGTATGTAAACTGGCACACATGGTGTCTACCAAAACTAGAAAACAAGTAGCCCTCTTAAGCAATCCATCCCATTTCCCGGTATATATCCAACAGAAAGCCATGTAAATATTCACTGGACACTGGAAAAGTATGTTCAGAGCAGCACTCTTTCCTAACAGCCCAAACCAAAAACTATCCAAATGCCCAGTGACAGCAAAATGGACAATGGGCTAGTCTACAGTATTCAGAATAACAAACGAAAGAATAGCATAAAAACAGCGAGCAGAGGAAGCAGGCACAAAGGGCCTAACTCTATGTGATTCCAGTTATGCAAATTCAGAAACAAGCAAACCTAATCTGTGCTGTTAGAAGACATGGCAGTGGTTACCACTGTGGAGAAAGTGACTGGATAAGAGCTTGTGGGAGGGGAGGGGAGGGGAGCTGATGATAACCTGTTTCTTCATCTGGATGCTGGCTAAGTAGAAGACTTTGATTTGTAAGCAGCCACCACTGATCATCACCACTGACAATGTGTATAATTTACTTTTCAGTATCTGTATTATAGTCAATAAACATTAAAAAAAATCATGCAGGAGTGCCTTAGTTCCCTCCTCTGAACTACCGGTGAAAACACCCAGCCACCCCTGCCCGTTTCATGCTGCATCAGAGGGACGCAGAACACTGCGTTTTTGGCTTAAAAAAAGAAGACATCCTTTCTCAACTCACAGCTGCAACCCCTACGTTTAAAGCTGCTGAAACCACCAGAGGGAGCTCTCTGGCTCATAGGAGGGGGGAATCTAAGAACTGGGCAAGACTGTAAATAAAGTCTGAGAACTATCCTCCTTGCTGCTGCTGCTAAGTCACTTCAGTCGTGTCCGACTCTGTGTGACCCCGTAGATGGCAGCCCACCAGGGTCCCCCATCCCTGGGATTCTCCAGGCAAAAACACTGCAGTGGGTTGCCATTTCCTTCTCCAATGCATGAAAGTGAAAAGTGAAAGGGAAGTCGCGCAGTCGTGTCCGACTCTTTGGGACCCCATGGACTACAGCCTACCAGGCTCCTCTGTCCATAGGATTTTCCAGGCAAGAGTACTGGAGCGGGGTGCCATTGCCTTCTCCGACTATCCTCCCTAATAGATGTTAATAACGCACCTTATTCACAGAGTCGGACTCGACTGAGCACACATTCCATATTATGCAACAGAACAGTTTCAAACACCATCATGATGCTAGTTAGGTTATGGCATTGTTTTGAGAGCCATCATTTTGAGTTTAAAGAAAAAGAAATTGAATATTTTAAGTGTAGGCATCATGAGCTCTTTTTAAAACTAATTTTAAAACCAAAATTACAACTTTTCAAACTGGAAATAAACAGGCACTGAAACAACCTACAGGTTTTCATTTCTAACAAGATACAGACAGCATAACTCATATAAACAATAGGCATGTGGGGGGGCCTCACTTAAAAAAAAAAAAGGTAAAGTTCTCAACCTGAGATCAAAAAATGAGGAAATCACTGTGGATTTTCCCCAAACCTATTGGTAGGTCTATTTCTTCCTACGCCCTCATAAGGAGCTATTGTTTCAGAATTCTAAGAATTTCAAATAAGCACCTAGTTAGGACCAGTTTATCAATCCTTCTGGCTCAAGAAGCTGCTTTTCAGTGACCTCAGGGAGTCTGACCAACATCAGCTTGTTTCCTCATTGGCATTTTGGTTTATTTTGGTTTGCTGCCGCTGCTGCTAAGTCACTTCAGTCATGTCCGACTCTGTGACTCTGTGTGACCCCAATGACGGCAGCCCACTAGGCTCCTCTGTCCCTCGGATTCTCCAGGCAAGAATACTGGAGTGGGTTGCCATTTTGGTTTGGGGGTTTTATTTTTTTCCCCTATATTATTTTCTCATTTCTTTAGATTTAGATTCAATTTTTACTTTTATCATTTTTTCCTTTCCCTCAGTTTTTCTTTTTAAATCTATTTTCTTGCTATTTGCTTTTTGTCCCATTTTATCCTTCTCTGGCATCATGTTTTGATTTGCCATAGAGACCAGTTCATGGGGTGAATTTTAAACTGCTTTGATTTGGACCAAGCTTCTCATCAGCTCTTCCCAAACGTAAGCTGACGTTAGGACAGCTTGACTGCAAGCACAGCAGCGAGTCCACCGTGCTGAAGGGCCTCTGAGCCATCTCTGCTGAGGAGACTCAGATTCGCACAGTCTCCTCCAGACCCTCAGGACCATGGGCAAGGGAGGCGGGGCTCCAGAACATTCTGGCTGGGAAAGCGACAGCCATGAAGATTGTTGATGGGACTGGACAGAACTCTTCCAGCCTCCGGAGACAGTTCACAAAGCAGGAATCATGAGGGCTTGGATCATCCCAACAAAGTGAAATCTCTCAAGTGACAGAGGCTGAGGAAACCCCCCACCTTGTTCAGAGGACGTTAGTGGAGGAGAGGTGTGTGGCTCAGGGCAGATGGAAAGCAGAGAGGCTGCAGGCAGAGTGCACCAGTAGTGTGCTCTGTGTGACTGGTCACCAGGAGGGTGCTGTCCACAGAGACTTACAAGCAGAAAATCTGCTCTTGGATGTGAACATGAACATCAGACTTTAACTTCTTCAGCAACAAATTCACCTTTCACGACAAGCTGGACACCTTCTGGAGTGGTCCCCCTCATGCTGCCCTGGAACTCTCATAGGTAAGAACCACAGGAAGTTATCCTGACCACAGTGCAATGGATTCCTGCCTTTTGATGGACAGAACTTCAAGGAGCTGCCAGAGGTGTACTAGAATAGAATACATTAGGTTCACTTCTGGATGGATGGTTATGGGATGAAAAGCTGTTTAAGAAATCTCTGATTCTCAGTAAGAAATAAGAGCAAATTGTGAAGGATCCATGGATTATTGTGGGTCATGGATATGAGGAACTGAAGCTCTACATGGAGCCTCTCTTTGACTGTAAGGACTCTGGGCAGACTGACTTTATGGCATCCATGGTTACACCTGGAGATGGAGATCCAGGACTCACGGATAGGCCAGAAACAGGAGGCAATGTTCCAGTATCCCCTCTGGGTTATAAGAGATCTGAGCTGGAGGGCTGCCAGATCACGCTGAAGCCTCAGCCCTCAGCTAATCTAACCAACAACAGCCTTCCTTCCCTACCCACTATGTGAGGGGATAGGGTCCCCACCAACTGCAAACAGCACATCCTCACCTCTAAACTGCTACTTAAAGCATTCAAAGGAGAAAGGCAGATCTGGAGGGAGGAGGACCACAGCACAGCCAGCTGCCTGCGGGGAAGAAGACCATCCCTGTCCCTTGCCAACAGCACCCTCTCCACCAGTACAAATCAGCACAGCCCCAGCCTGTTCCCATGTTCACCCCTCTCCCTGCAAGGTCAGCAGCTGGAGTGGAGCCCTGGGTCTGTCCAAAGGGAACTCTGCCCACAGGGGTGGCCCCACAGGTGCCAAACCGCTGGCTTCTGCAATGAGGTGAGACCCCAGTCTCTCCCCCATGGAGCTTCTCCAGGAAATTCAAGTTCAGATCTATGGGAAGAAATTGAGGTTTGCCAGAGGAACCTGGATGAACCTGAAAGCAAAGACAGAAGGAAGACACTCCATCTCCACGTGGTGGGCAGTGGAGGCAGTGATAAAACAATGAGCCGTGGCCAGCACACTGCAGGACGATGGAGACCACAAGCGGCTGCGAGAGAGAGATGATGCAGGGACAGGAGAGGATGCGGGGGCAGGAGAGGATGCGGGAGCAGGAGAGGACGCAGGCGGGCGCTGCCCCAAGAGAGTAGTTGCTGGTACAGTCGAAGCGTCTCCATGGCCTCCTGGAGCACTGCCCCCAGATCCACCCCCCAGGGATCAGAGAAAGGGCTGCTCTGAGCTGAGACCACTCTCACACGCCTGGACCAAACCTCAGCCAGTGTTTCCTTGAAGCCCTGCTCCTGCCATGATACCCTCTTCTCTTCCACTGAGTGCAGAGCTCTGTAAGAGCAACTCCAGTGAGAACACACAGCTGTTTACTCGGAGCTGGTCAGTCGACAGAGTCACCACTATCACTCAGGTTTGTCAGGAAGCTCACGCCAGCAGGGCAGGGGAATGCTCCCAGGTGGAAAGGGAAGGCGGGGAGTGCATGGATTGGAGGCTGGTGGCCAGTGGCTGCCTCTCCTCTCTGCTCCACTGGGACCATGGAGACTGATTGCGGGGTTTCCTGGGAGGGGCTTGGACTGGGTTGGAGAGGTCTCTGTCCAGCCCTCCCAGGCTCACTTCTAATCTATTTGCTCCTCTCAACTCCTTCAAGCAAACCACCAGTGCAACCTGCCCCCCACCCACCATGGACCCTGGGCCTCCGGCTGCAGAGTAAAGGGGTAGGGGCTCTAGCCTCCTTTCCCTCCGAGCCCTGAGCCCTCCTCCTTCCCCAGAGCAGATGTTTCTCCACAGGGTGCTGTGCAAGGGTGTTTGTCCCCCTTGTCAGGTCTGTGCCATCGCCTTCCCCACCACCCTCTGGGACCTGGAGTGTGGAGGGCTGCAGAGACCTTAGGGCCCCCTGGGGACCCTGGGCTGCGGGCCTCCCTGGTGACAGGGACTCTGAGCATCTCCATCTAGGAGAGCCTTTGTCTGAAAGCACCTCTACCCACCACCCTCTTCCCCATCGTGTCGCTGGACCCACCACGATCTGGGTCACAGCTAGCTCCTCACAGGGAGCCCCCCCCCCCACCCCCACCCCCCCCCCCCCCCCCCCCCCCCCCGCCCCGACTCGAACCCACATGCTCATGGCGATGTGTTCGAGAGGCTCAAGATGCACCCGTGCATCTAAGAACCGTAAATTAAGGATACTCACGGCTTACACATGTGAGCTCATCCATCTCTCATTAACCCCCGATGGAGGAACCATCGACCCCGGGCTGGNCCCGCCCCATCTCTCTGTCTCCCAGCCATCCCTTCTGAGAGTATTGCCTGTTCGTGGACTGGGGCACAAACTGGGCAGAGTGGACCCCTCCTGCTAACCCCACAGCTGGTATAGGGTGCAGGCTGTGGGTGCCAGCTGGTGCTGGCATCACACCCCTTATCTAGACCAAGCACTCCCCCTCCCTCCACTCCCTCTTTTGCTCCGAGGGGTCCAAGAAAGCCTCGCTTTGTTCCCAACTGGGGTGGGGACCGGGAGATTCCAGCAAGTGGCCCCTCCTCTTCCAGCATCCCCTCCTGCACTTAGTTTCTCCTAGGAATAGGAGAATGTTTTGAGGGGGGAAACTTTAGTTCTTTATAAATAACTTTTAATCTGAGAAGAATGGGGAGACTCTGGGGAGAGTCTTCACAGAGAACTGGCATTGGCTGACTTATGTCTTATCAGGAAAGCAAGAGTTTGGCATTTTCATCTCCCACTGGCTGAAGCGACCTCTCCACCTGACTGTGGCTGATAAGGCTGGGGAAAGCTCAGACATTCAAGGGATTGCAGGGTGAGATACACAAGGGTCCACAGAGAAAGTAGATCAGATGGGGACAGTGAATGAACTGATTATAAAATTACCAGACTGATTTCACCCTGTGGCTCTAATCCACACGACTATAAGGAAAACCCAAGAGAAAAATTACTCTCCTGAGGGAACCACCTCACATGAAACACTTGCTTGGATATTTGTTTAAATATTATTGTCAACAGCCTGATAAAATTTTTATAAAACAGTGTTTGTGATAGACAGATGTAACACTTGAATCCGGACAACATCATTTGACACCCTGTTTTATCCAGTTATAACTAGAGCTGAATAAATCCTTGAAACTCCCAGGTATTCAAATAAATAAATTACCTTTCAGCCAGTTAGTTTGAGATGAGTTTCTGTCATTTGCACCCAAGAGAATCTAAGATAAACAAATATCTGAATAAAATTGGCACTTAACATTTGTTAATTCTCTTTGGACTATAGACATAAATGGACTTATGTGAGAGTACTTTTAATTCATAACAGAAAGAAATAGAAAATAAATGGAGAAGTGATTATAGATTTTTATGATCCTTCATCTGCAAAAGCTTTGTTAAATTTCATTTTCTTTATAATTTTTCTTAGCTTTTAATGTTTAATTTTTCTTGTTATGTGTACATGGGACAAAAGCATGTTTAACAAAAAAGGTCAAGGTCCTACTGTATTTTGAAAAACTTTTACATTCCGGCAAGGCAGGTTCTACTTGTTCTTGGAAAGGAAGAAACTTTGACATAGATTTAAGGCCAATGTGTGAAAGAATAGATTTTAAAACAACTCTTTATAAAATATGAGGGGAAAGAAGCAAAGAAGATTACATTTGTGATTAATTATGGTAATAGTACAAAACTAGGGTCAATTAAACATTTGTCTAGCACTGATGCCCCCTTATCCTCAATACACACACACATACACACACAAAGCAGTTACTCAGCTCAACAGGTTCTAGGACAGTAGATTATATTTAAATAGTACCCAAAATGCATATGAGAATTTTATGATAGCTCCCAGTATTCATCAAAAAATGAACAAAAAACTTATCTCTACTCCCTCAGCAATATGTGAACCATAAAGTTCCAGATGTTCAAGCTGGTTTTAGAAAAGGCAGAGGAACCAGAGATCAACTTGCCAACATCCGTTGGATCATATAAAAAGCAAGAGCGTTCCAGAAAAACATCTACTTCTGCTTTATTGACTATGCCAAAGCCTTTGACTGTGTGGACCACAATAAACTGTGGAAAATTCTGAAAGAGATGGGACTACCAGACCACCTGACCTGCCTCTTGAGAAATCTATATGCAGGTCGGGAAGCAACAGTTAGAACTGGATATGGAACAACAGACTGGTTCCAAATAGGAAAAGGAGTGTGTCAAGGCTGTATATTGTCACCCTGCTTATTTAACTTCTATGCAGAGTACATCATGAGAAACACTGGGCTGGAAGAAACACAGCTGGAATCAAGATTGCCGAGAGAAATATCAATAACCTCAGATATGCAGATGACACCACTCTTATGGCAAAAGTGTAGAGGAGCTAAAAAGCCTCTTGATGAAAGTGAGAGGAGAGTGAAAAAGTTGGCTGAAAGCTCAACATTCAGAAAACGAAGATCATGGCATCCAGTCCCATCACTTCACGGCAAATAGATGGGGAAACAGTGGAAACAGTGTCAGACTTCATTTTTGGGGGCTCCAAAATCACTGCAGATGGTGACTGCAGCCATGAAATTAAAAGACGCTTACTCCTTGGAAGGAAAGTTATGACCAACCTAGATAGCATATTCAAAAGCAGAGACATTACTTTGCTGACAAAGGTCCATCTAATGAAGGCTATGGTTTTTCCAGTGGTCATGTATGGATGCGAGAGTTGGACTATGAAGAAAGCTGAGCACCGAAGAATTGATTCTTTTGAACTGTGGTGTTGGAGAAGACTCTTGAGAGTCCCTTGGTCTGCAAGGAGATCCAACCAGTCCATCCTGAAGGAGATCGGTCCTGGGTATTCTTTGGAAGGAATGATGCTAAAGCTGAAGCTCCGGTACTTTGGCCACCTCATGTGAAGAGTTGACTNGTCTAGTCAAGGCTATGGTTTTTCCTGTGGTCATGTATGGATGTAAGTGTTGGACTGTGAAGAAGGCTGAGCGCCGAAGAATCGATGCTTTTGAATTGTGGTGTTGGAGAAGACTCTTGAGAGTCCCTTGGACTGCAAGGAGATCCAACCAGGCCATTCTGAAGGAGATCAGCCCTGGGACTTCTTTGGAAGGAATGATGCTAAAGCTGAAACTCCAGTACTTTGGCCACCTCATGTGAAGAGTTGACTCATTGGCAAAGATTCTGATGCTGGGAGGGATTGGGGGCAGGAGGAGAAGAGGACGACTGAGGATGAGATGGCTGGATGGCATCACGGACTCGATGGGCGTGAGTCTGAGTGAACTCCAGGAGTTGGTGATGGACAGGGAGGCCTGGCGGCTGCGATTCATGGGGTTGCAAAGAGCCAGACACGACTAAGCGACTGAGCTGAACTGAAATGCCTGACAAACTTTGACTCTTATTATTAGCTATACCTTGAGCAATATAAAAACTGGATGGAATTCTTGTTCTCAAAATGCTCATTATTTTACCTTCTAAAAACTAATGAGAGAATTCAGTAGTGGTGCATGTGCAAGAAGAGATCAGGCAGGGAAGGAATCAGCTGAGGTTGGCCAGGCTAGAGGGAACCATGGAGGAAGGTAGATTTCAGGTGGTCTTCTGTGATGGGCAGAGTGGATGTGGAGGGAATGGAGAGAGGATGGGGAATTACCAGCAGTAGTCTTCATTTTCAGGAGACTACTTTATATAGATGATTTATTGTTTCCTTCTCCCGGCCTCATCTTTCTGGAATAAACAATGTTTTAATAATGTGCCTTAGAAAAACACAGCATGTGAAATACTTTCTTATTTCACAATTGCTCATCTAGGCACAGCCAGTTTTTTTTTTTTTAAGTCATTATACAACACACACTTCAGATCATGTCTAGCCTAAGAAACATAAGAACAAGGAGTCACAGAGCTCAGGGATGGTGTGGAGAACCAATAGGACTTTGATCACATGTGTAAATGATGTTTAACGCTGACGATAACAGAAACGCGAAGCATACAGCTGCTCTTCTGTTTTCTGTGAAGTATGGGTTATAACTTTGGAAAGGAATCTATCAAGAGTTCTTTGAACCAAACAAAGAAATTTCCACTTCTGGAATAAGGAGTGCTGGCTGCCAAGACTTCGGTAGAGGACTCAAGGACTCCCTAACTTGGCCATGCCTATCTGGCTAACCTTATCTCCCAACTTCCTTCAAACACTCATAGATGCCAGGACTGGGTTAGTCTCCTGGTCCCGTGCTTTGCTCATTAGCAGCCAATGCCTGCCCTTGAGAAGGTGCCACTGGCAGCGACCACACCCATTTTTTTTCCATGTGCTGTTTTGCCAGCTTGGACTCCTCTTCTTGGACATCTCTATTTTGCTAAAACTTAAAAACCCTGTAAGAGGCCTTTTCCTTCCCTAAGAGTCATCACTGACTTCTCTCTTCTCCAAATGACAGCGTTAGCCATCTCTGTCATGATTGGGAACACTTGTCTTCCAAATACTGGGCTTCAGGACTGATGCTAAGGCTGAAACTCCAATACTTTGGCCACCTCATTCGAAGAGTTGACTCATTGGAAAAGATCCTGATGCTGGGAGGGACTGGGGGCAGGAGGAAAAGGGGACGACAGAGAATGAGATGGCTGGATGGCATCACCGACTCGATGGACATGAGTTTGGGTGGACTCCAGGAGATGGTGATGGACAGGGAGGCCTGGTGTGCTGTGATTCATGGGGTCACAAAGAATCGGACACGACTGAGCAACTGGACTGAACTGAACTAAACTGAGGACCCGCTTCTCTGATCCCAACTCCTTTCTCATGTTTTCCTTTCCCTTTTCTGTATGAGACAGTTGCATCAGAGAACAACACAGGCAAAGCCCAGAGGCCCTAAAGAATCTGGAATTCAGGCTTGTGGGTTAATGACTTGATGGTCGTGTCCACCAGGAAACAACCCTAAAAAGCAGAGTGTAAGCCAGTTTCTCCATGATCAGAATGATAGCCATATTTTTGCTCCATGAACACAATATCCTATTACAGTGTGACGATCTTTTCCTGCTCTTGCTAGACATCTCCAACCTTAACCGATTGTGACATATCAGTCTATTAAGCTAAGTGCATAAATGCCTAACTTGTCTGCTTCAGGGTGAGGCAGCCTCCTAGCTGTGAGGCAGCTGAACCAGAAACATTCTCTTCCCTCTTCCCCCAGAAGATGATGGATGATGGCTCTGCCTTTCCTTTAAGATCCTAACACACTGTTACATCGGGAAGCCTTCTCTGATTTGTGATTGACAGGTTTGCCCAGGGAGATAGCTGGCCCAACGGCTGCCTGACAGATGAGAACAGAAGTCGTTTGGAATTTATCCCACTGTCGCTGAGCTCTGGATCACAATTTCTTCTTAGCATGTGCAAGTGCTGTTGCTCAAAGGAGTCATCTGTGCGATTTATTTTCCCCTCAAACACTTCAAGCTTCAGTTCCACATCACGATTTATTTGTATGCCAGGAGTTGTGAGATAAACAGACATTTGAATTATGAGCAACTGGAGATTATTAGGCAGTGAATTTGCCTCTTTTTTTCATTATAAGTTATCTCCTCCTAAAACATATTCCTGGTTTACTATCACGGAGAGTTCCTGAAAGGCTGGGAGGAGGGACTATACAACACATCAGCTTCCCCTGCATGTGGTGGGCTTATTAACGGCAGGGAGGGGGGGAACCTTCTTCTATATTCCCAGAGTTTTACACTGGCCCTGGGCTCTGCAGATGTTTGCTGTATAACCTCTGGGATGGATTAAGATGGCACATACTCTTTGCTCTCCCTCTCCTCTACTGCATAGGCAAGTGACACGACTTCTTGATCAACAGAATATGGCAGAAGTGACATCATGCCGAGTCCAGGCCCAGGCCTTCAGGGGTTTCCACTTCTTGTCCCCCAGAACACACTGAAAGCCTTGTTAGGGAAGTCCCACTACCCTGAGACAGCTTTGCTGAATAAACCAGTTGGCAGTCCCAGCAAAGTTCCGCCTCCCAGCCATCCCCACTGAGGTACAAAGTTGTGAATGAACACTCCAGACTACCAGTTGGGTACCATTTGCAGCAGAGAACAGATGGGCTAGGCTCTCCCAGAATTCCCTGACCCACAGAATCATGGGATATTAAAAAAAAAAAAATGGTTGTTTTAAGCCTTTACATTTTAGGATAATAACTTGTTATACCATAGCAACCAGAGCAGAATCCTGGAGGAAGCTCCACAGAGTTTATTCAGCTCCCCAGACATCAACTCGTGTCCTTATAGCTGTCATTCACCTGGCTAGAGCAGGGTGGCATAAATCCGAGAAGAGGGGCTGATTCACTCCAGCTACTTATATGGCTCAATAAATGGTGCTTCTCATCTTGTGGGCTGCTGGACAATGTGGAACAGAGAACCAGACCAACCTCAGGAAACAGAGATTGCAAATAGGATTATAGCTGGCATTTGGAACTCAAGAGGATTCAGTCATCCTACTTTTTTCTTCTAAGTGTTGGAAGAAATAGCTACTGAATAGAAATAACATTTCTAACCGAATGGGATAAGATGGAAATTGGACAGAAGACCCAGGCTATTCCTGGTGATGATGGAGTGAGAGCCTCGGGACTAAATGAACATAGAAGGCAGATGCCTTTCCTTTCTCATCTTAATGGTAGGTCCAGCGAAAGATGGTTGCAAATATCCACTGGGGATGGGATGAAGAATCAGAGAAACTTGAGCAGAAAATGAAGAGGATCTAATCATTCTCTGTCTACTTGGGATCTCTAGTTCAAGTAACTGGAAAACATCTTACCAGCATTTAAAATCTTTCTGAAAACAACTCAAGGATAAAATGACGACAGGATAGTGGCTTACTAAGAAAACCCTTGGGCAAGGTATTAAGAAATCTCCCTTTCAGTCCCCAAACCTTGCAAATTATTTGACTTATTCTAAACTCTATTTTCTTCTTGTAAGATGGGGCCTTAAGGGAACTCATGTGGGCTAAATTGTGGGAGAGGCAATTAAGAAGTGGCTTAGAAAGAAAAAGAAATAAGGTAGGATTAAGAAATATCTATCAACTCTTGAAAAGTTTGGAATACAAACTCTTCAAACCAATAACCTCTTTTTTGGAAAAAAATTAAGATAAATCACTCTTTTACTATTATATAATGCCAGTAGTCATGTATGGATGTGAGAGTTGGACTATAAAGAAAGCTGAGTGCTGAAGAATTGAAGCTTTTGAACTGTGGTNTGAAGCTGAAGCTCCAGTACTTTGGCCACCTCATGCGAAGAGTTGACTCATTGGAAAAGACTCTGATGCTGGGAGGGATTGAGGGCAGGAGGAGAAGGGGATGACCGAGGATGAGATGGCTGGATGGCATCACTGACTCAATGGACATGAGTCTGAGTGAACTCCGGGGTTTGGTGATGGACAGAGAGGCTTGACATGCTAAGCCATGGGGTCGCAGAGTCGGACACGACTGAGCAACTGAACTGAACTAATGATAAAGTTTGGAAGGAGATGGGTGAAATGAAAGCTGAGAATTGCCAATCAAGTCTTTTACATTTAGAAATAAGCATTCATTATTATGTCTGCATATTTCCTAAAATCCTGTGAACATATCTTAAGCTAATTTACTCATGCTGATGTTGATTTCTACTTGCATAATTCTTAGAGTAATCTTATTTCAAAAATTTCCACTCTGTAATATATGAAAAATATTACCCATCCTTTTTTATTTTCAGTTTTGATGTCAAAAGTGAGCTAGAAAAGGAATTGAAAATATTTCTAAATAGATGCTAGTTCTGGGTGAATAAGATACGTTTTTCTCCACATGTTATTTCTTAAGTTAGTTCCAAGAATTTTTGCCAGTGCTGGCAAGAATTTCTTTGGTTGGCAAGCAACAGTACCGAGGACAGTTTTGCCTGTCTTTCTATATCTGTGCCTGCTTGGCGCATTGCATAAAAATAGGAACTGATGCAGCTGTGAAGTCAGAGAACGGGTTTTATGTATGGACTCTTTCACGGACAAGTGCTTCGTCTCCCTCTGGTGGATAAATGTATCTTTGCAACATCAGCAATAATTCTCAGGCCCGGTTTTAATTCAGGATGTCCAGTGGTGAAATAATCCCAATATATGCTGGACATGCACGCTACACACACACTCTCTCTCTCTCTCTCTCTCTCTCACTCAGTCATTCACTCAGACTGGTCCCAGGGAAAACCTGTCAAGTAATTTCAGCCTGATTTTGATACTCTATGTGTTTACCAAAAACTTTCTCACATATTTTCTCATTTAATTCAAGAACTTATTAAAATGAGTACAAAGATTTGCCTAAGAACACAGAGCCCTAGAGTAGCTTAGGGGCACACAGACCCTTATTTTCCCTGCATCTTTTTACTCATTAAATCTTACATTGCTGGAACTGGCTTCCTTCTCAACTTGCAATCTTTTCCAAAAAAACTTTCTCAAATTCCCACTGACAATAGATTGGTTTTAGTTATTAAAATAAGGTCAAGTTCTGACTCTCACAATGGTTGACCAGACTGTTCTGCACTCTCACCAAAAACAACTAGAAAAGTATGTACTAGTGAAAGAGTGAAAAGGCAAGCTAGGGAGTGATAAATAATATTTGCAATGAATATAACTGACAAAAGAACTCAGATCAACTCTTAGGACTCACTAAGCAAAAGACTGGCAGTACAATAAAAATAAAAAAAAAAACAGGAGACTTCTTAAAAGGGAATATTGAAATAGTAACTATACAAAACATAGCTCATCTTCATTAAGTATACAAAGAAAGACAAATTAAAACTACAAAGTATTCTGCTACACCCATCAGAATGGTAAAAATTGAAAAGACTAACAATGTAAGTGATGGGGAAAAATTACAACTCTCATACCCCTCCCCACCCCATCACTGGTGAGGTGGGGTGGAGAGGGGTATGAGAGATGTCATTTCCTAAAGTTGAAGATACATGGATTATCTACGACACAGCAATTTCATTCCCAGGTTGACCCACAGAAGGGCATATAAGTGTGTACCCAAAGACATGTTTAAGAACATTTATGGCATTATTTATAAATAACCAAAAACTGGAAGCCTAAATGTCCTTCAATAGTAGAATGGATAAATGGTGATATAGTCATACAATGGAATTCTGTATAACAATGAAAGTGGAAAAAACTATAGCTACATACATGATAAATGGGTAATCTAACATGAAATTTTGCACAAAGTCAGGCACAAGCAAAGTATATTTTTAAATTTTCATTTATATAAAGCTCAAAGCAGGCAAAATTAATCTATGGCGTTTCTATAGCTACCAATAAAATGGCTGTTTACAAACACAGTTCTCTAAAATTTTATCAGTTTAAAAGTTTTTTCCAGTTTAAAGGATCTATCATAGCCATTGAGGAGTAGGGTCTTAAATAAGACATGAAAGATGTCCCCGTAAGATTGTGCAAAAGACGCAGCCCTCACAGGATCTAGAAAGTTTATTTGCAAAAATAATCAAGGCCCTTATTATACTGGTGGATGCAATGGAAGTTGACATGATAAAGGCCCTTATGGACTGGGATCCTTCATGATAAACTCCCCTGAGAGCTAGTAGGGCCAGTCAGAGACTGTTCAGAATCCTAGTCTATTCAGCTGGCTTCCACATGTACACCATAGGAGTACCTTCCAGACTACAGAGACCAAGAAGTTTTCTCACTGATCAACAAACCAAGCTCTCAAAACATAGAGCAAGATGCCTAAGAAGATCAGAATATTTATGTTTTAAAGGCTCAGGGAGATAATGCAAATTCCTCTTGGAAAGGTGTCTGGGTTTCTCACTCCAGCAGACTAAAACCAACATGGGTGCTCAGAGCACTGGGGGGCCTATTCTTACGTGTGGAGCCCGGATGAACGTGTCTTCACTCATTAAGGAGTGGGGAAACCTGAGAAAGCTGTAACCAGCTGGGAAGAGCATTTTGACTCTTATCTTCAGAGCTAAAAGCTCTCATTTCTTCACTTTTATTCCAATAAACTCAAAGCACCCAATTCAAGGAAAGACACCAGCTTAACTTACCTAAGTACCCAGTCCAAACCTTTCCAGGTCTTTCAACTGGGCAGTCTTCTCAGTGCAATTCACCTGAGCAGCCTTTCCAGTGACTTCCAACTGGGAATTCAGGTACCTCTTCTTGAACGGGCTTCCCTTGTGGCTCAGTTGGTAAAGAATCCACCTGCAACGCAGGAGACCTGAGTTCTATCCCTGGGCTGGGAAGATCTCCTGGAGAAGGGAAAGGCTATCCACTCCAGTGTTCTGGCTTGGAAAATTCCATGGACTGTATAGTCCACGGGGTCTCAAAGAGTTGGACACGACTGAGCCACTTTCACGAACCATCTTCAGTTCAAGGAAAACCTACTCTTTATATAGCAAAGAGTTTACCAACCACTGAGTAAAACTCAAGAGTCATCAACCAAGACAGGACAGATCCAGTCACTGAGGAGGTGGCTGCCTCTTCTCTAAAAAAGTTTCTGTACGTCCTTTGAGTTTCCATATGTCTCCTGACCTCCGTCTCCAGGTAATCTCTGACCTTCCTTCTCACTGTAGTTTTGCTCTCCTGTTGGCTTTACTTTGCATTTCCCTGGTGACTCATAATGTTGAGTATATCATGTGTTTGTTGACCGTATCTTTGAATGAAGCATCTGCTGAACTCTTTCCCAACATTTTTGTCTTATGAGTTTTTTGTATATTCTTACATAGAACTCTGTCGTCTCATTTATGTATTTCCTCCCAGTCAGCAGCTTGCCATTTTCTTTTTTCATTTTCTTAATTATGTCTTCTGAAGACAGTTTCAAACTTGAAAAACTTCAATAAGTCCATTTTTTTCCCTTGAATGGTTAGTGACTTTTGTATCTTAAGAAATGTTTGCCTACCAAACTTTGAAAAGATTTTCTATGCTTCCCTGTAGAACTTTTACAGTTTAAGTTTTTAATCTTTAAATCTGTAGTCCTTTTTGAGTTAATTCTGTACATACTGTGAGATAAGGGTTAAGGTTCACTCTCCCCCGCCCCCGTAAGGATATCCAGTGTTTTTGATCCATTTGTTGAAAAGCCTACTCCTCCCCATCAAACACCATGATGCTTTTGTCAAAAATCAATGGAAATCAACGTAGGGCTCTTTCTCTGGACTCTCTTCTCTTCCTTTGATCTATATGTCAGTCTTAGGCCAGGACTCACTAGCTGGATTATAGTTGCACACAAACCTTGCTATTAGGAAGGATACATTTGTTCTTTAGATGTACTTTAGCTATTCAGGGTTCTTTGTATGTCCATGCAAAATTTAAAATCAGCCTCTACACGTCTGCCCCCCAAAGCCTGTGGGAATTCTGACAAGCGCTTCTCTAGAATCCGTAGCTCAATGGAGAATGCGTATCTTATAAATACTGTCCTACAATCCATGAATATGATGCATTTGTTCTTTTATTAGGGTCTTTCCTTTAGCAACATTGAGGTTTTCAGCGTACAGGTTCTTCACATTTTTGCCTCTAAATACTTTTTTGGTGCTCTTATAATTTTGTGGATGGCATAAATCGACTTGTTGATTTATTTCCTGCAACCTTGTTAATTTAGTTATTAGTAGTAGCACTTTGTAGTCCTGAGAGTTATTTTGGTGTGTGCTCATGCCATCTGTGAATGGTTTTGCTTCCTTCTTTCCAATCTCTATTGTACTGACCAGGGCCTCATTTACAAGTTTGAAAAAAGTAGTGAGAACACACATCCTCATCTTGGTGCATCTATTAGAGTCAAAATACTCAATATATTATCCTTACATATCTCCAGGAAGTTCCTTTCTATTCCTGTTTAATGAGAGCTGTTAGTAAGATGCTTTTACTCTACCTATTGAAATGATTGTGTGGTTTTTACTCCTTAATTTTGTCACTATGGTAAATACTACTACTCATAAGTGATTTTCAAATACTGTACCAACCTTGCATTCCTGGGAGAACCCCATTATCATGTAATGTTGATATAGCACCTGCAAATCAACTGTATATTCTTTTATACATCACTGGATTCAAATTGCTAACATTTTGTTTAAGCCTTTCAGGACTCTTAAAAAGGTAATTGGTTTGGAGCTTTCTATACTTGAAATATATTTTTTGATTTTTTTTTTTTTGAGGTTGGTAAAATGGTAATGCTGACCTCATAAAAGTGTTCCCTTTTGTTTTCTAAAACGTAAGATTGCTAAAATTTCACCCTTAAATGTCGATAGAATTTACCATTGAAGCCATCTGGGTTTGGAATTTTGTGGAAAAGGGATTAATTCATTTTAAGGCAGATTAAGGGAATATTCACATTTTCTATTTCTTTTCATGTCTGTTTTGGTCATTTGTCTCTTTCTAGATAATGTACTTCTTTCATCTAAGTTGTCATTATTTGCTTGTATGTAACATCTAAACAAAGAGGACACAGCCAGACCTCCCTCTGGGGGAGGCCCAGTTCCTGACTACACAACGACTGTGTTACTAGGAGAAACTTGACCAGGTATTTAGGGGTGAGGAGCCATGACATCTGCAACCTGATGAAAGAGAGGGAGGGGAGGAGGGAGCAATGTGTGCAGAAAATGTGATTAAACTGGTGAAAACAGTGGGGAGGGCACTGTACTATTTTCCAACTTTTCTCTAGATCTAAAAAATTTTCCAAAAAGAAGTCAAACGATATATTCATATTCCACAACCCAGTGATTTAAAGAAATGACTAGAAAACCACACACAAACTCTGCACAAGGAGTTTTATCATGGATCAAAGTTTGAAAACACCCTAAACATCCCACAAAGAGGATCAGATAAACAAACTACAGTATAAGACATGAAAACTCAACAACAACAAATATCACAATTTTCCCCAAGATTATCCAATAGAGATAGACAATGGAAGGAAAAAGTCATAACACGGAATATATGACCCCAGTCTACATGCACGAGGAAAAGACTGCAAAGTAACAATGCAAACAAACAAACAAAAAACCCCCAAACCCATGGCTGTCTTGGAGAGGTGGGGTTACAAGTGAACTTGATTCTTCTTCATAGTCCTTGTTCAGAATTTCCTGAAGGATTCCAGGTCTTCTCATCACTCCAGGGGCAAAAGGAAGGAGAACTTAAATTAAGGGCAGGTTAGGAGGTGTGGGTCTGGATTAACTCCAAGAGGGAGGGAGATCCTGCATGCTGCGGTGGTTAACTGGCCACAGGGAGCCCAGGAGGGGAAATGACACAGGCCGGACAGAAGGACAGCCACACAGACTCTGAGACCTGGTTTTACTCCCTTCGAAACAGGCAAAGGTTGGGAGACTAAGGAGGTTATCTGTGAAAAAAATAAAGCTTCATACAAGTGTAAAGGTAACCACCTTTCTACTTTGTTCCACATGTACCTTGAAATACTTGGTACCTATTATTACAGGAAATCCCCATAGAACAATGAGAACTACTGATTAAAAATTTGCGTTTTAACAAACGCTGGGAGACAGTGGAGGACAGGGAAGCCTGGCGTGCTGCAGTTCACGGGGTTTCAGAGTCAGAAGTGACTCAGCAACCGAACAACCACCACCTGTTATTATAAGAAATCCACATGGAACAGTAAGAACTAGCGTTTAAAGATCTGAGTGGAGGTTTCAATCTGTGCTTCCCACACGGTCCTGGGCAAACTGTTCAAACTTTCTGAGCCTATTTTCACCTCTGAAAACCCATTTCAAGAAGATTACTGTGGAAGATCTACTGTGGGAGATGTCTGTGAGGGTGGTCTGTAGTCTACAAAGTGCTTTACAATGTCAGTTAATGTTAATTTAGGGTATGAACTATTCAAAATGCTGTTATTATCTTTGAAGAGAGAAAAGTAGCAATTCATACTACCAATAAGCTTTGCCACAAGACACCATGGAGTGTCCCATGTTCAGGCTGACAAGGTCAATGAATGAACATCAGATGGGCAGCACAGAATACTAGGGATCCAGGAGCCTACGGGGTTAAGAGGGCAGGAACACTCTTACAAGGGAAGATGAGTATGTGAGAGTTCCTGGTTTCTGCTATAAACATTCTGCAAACATGGGAAGCAGACCAGGTGATTCCCCACACACACTGCATCGTGAGAGAGGGGAAACTGTACCAACTCATAAAGCCTGGGGTGGCTCGCGGCCCTCAGAGAGTGCAGCTGTGTCTTCCCGGGCACAAAGTTGACTGTGTGCCATGCTCTACTGTCCTAGGTTGGAAACTGACTAACAAGCAGAATTCCTCTTGAAAAGCCCTGTTGAGCCAGTTGGTAACCACCTGAGTAGAAAGATTATTTTGACCAGGGAGTAAGAAGCCAGGGATCGGACAAGGTATTTGCTAGAGATGTGGCAGGAAGATGCAGAAACCTAGCTGTAGAGGAGAGAAGTATTTTTTCTACCTTTAAAATTTTCCTCCCTGTAATGCCCAGGACAAATCTTTCTGGATCTGGGGTCAATGACAACACTCATAGCAAGGAGTTCAGCCTCTAACATCAAGATGTCTATTGTACCAGAGTGATCTGCTCTTAAGATTGTGAAATTGACTCAAAAGGTATCAGTAAATCATTGTTACCTAGATTCACTTAAAAAAAAAAACAAAAACCACTGCTTTTTGCATTAGGAACAACGAAAAAGCAAGAAACATTGTCAAATTGGGATGTCGAAAGGCAGGTTGAGGATCGGCCACTGAAAACTGTAAAAATAATACAAATGCAAACTCCAGAGGTGAAAACCAGGCAATTTATTGTAAACAGGATCACCCTAGCACTCCACTCCCTACTGGCTGTGTCACATGCTCTTTTCCACATCAACTCGAGAAAAAGACTTTTTAAAAAGTCACGGGTAACTGACACCTGAATGTGTTTCACAGATCTCCTTTACACTGAGGAAAGAGCAGTGTCCAGGTAGTCTGTTATTGCTCATGGACTACAATTTGGACCTATTTAGCTGAATGTGCAAGTCAGCCTGAGTGAGCCAACAGTGGCTGGAGGTGCTACGTGGACAGCAGACAAGACTGGAGCACACTCACCAGCAGCTACACTTTCCTGGAGACTACCTGGGATGCCTTTCAGAGCTCTTCTTGTGACTTTCCCATAAAAATGACACTCAAATTTCACCCCCACTTTTTTTTGTAAAGAGCTAAGTTACCCAATAGCACATAATTTTCCACAGAGAAGGTTTAGGTGGGTTATTTACTCTTCCAGTGGTAGATTTATACACTCAGGACTCATTTTTGATCCCGCTCATATATATCTGCAGTTTGATGAAAAGCTGCATAGTCTACGAATGCATAAAACCAGAAGGGAGTGATGGTGACTCACACACCTTCTGATGGACAGAGGACAAGCTTCGTACAAGGAAGCTCTTGAAGGTAGGGATAAAAAGACAGTTACAGCACCACATTTATCTGACAGTAGAAACGGAGCCCCGCTTTCAAAAGCAGCCTCCACGGTTGTGATTATCATTCTTGCCCCAAATTCAGATTATTTGGAAAAATGGCAAATGTGAAACTCAAGATGTGAAAGAGACGTGACTCTATAGAAAGAAGTCCTGGCAAATTGACTCACATGGAGGTAAAACGTCACTGGAAAATACCATTCTTTACTTCGCCTGAGTTAGTCAACAACAGGACCACTTACTGTTACTAGTGCCTGTGTGTTTCCAATTTCTCTTTAAGTTTTAATAACAGAAAATATTTCAAAATGGCTGTTAAATATACAGTAACAATTTCTTCTATAATTGTATCTCAAGAAGAAAAAATATTTTTTAAAAGCTCACTCCAGTCATCATCTGTGTGTCTGTATGTTTGTATTTATATCTTCAAAAAACAACTTAACACTTAAGGCAATATTAGACTGGGAGCAAAGCGGGGATTTAGTGTCTCTATGGAGATCACTATTTAAGAATCCAAGGCTTTCCTTTTTGTACCCCCCAAAAGGTGTCTTTGTACATATTGCCTTTTATATCCACAACGGGACAAATATTTTGGTTGGAATACTGACTGCGATTTCGCCATAGTAAAAAGTTACAGACATTTAGAATAGCTGATGTTGGAAAAGCATGTCACACACTCAGTGGGATCTGAAGTTGACCCTATCTGTCTTTGTTAAATAAATACAGCAATGTGTTGATGGGAAAAAAGTGACACTGATGGAACACTGCAAACCAACTACGAACAAGAATGTCAATATAATTCAATCAGAAAGAAACAAATCACAGTAATCCTGAGAAATTCAGTTTGGGACAAAATTGATGTCAGTAAGTCTGTATTTCTAGCACTGTAAATAAGTAGGGTGTTTTAGAGTTTTCCAGCATTTTACTAGTTTGAATAAAAAAATGTTCAAATTTTATAAAAAGATTAAAACCATGCCTTAATCAGCAATTTCACTAATAAAAGAAAATTACATTGCTTTGTTCATTATCTGCCAAATGTAATGTTCTCCATTATTTACATGAAACTATTAAGTAGAAAGCAAAACTGAGAATCAATTTTTAAAAATGTATCATCTTTCTATATGTTTTAAAGTCTTCTCTGTCAACATAGGAGGCTTTTAGAAAAAAGCTAACATATTTTTCTTCTGACAAGTGACTATTTTACAGAATAAGGAAGGAAGATTCTATAGGAATATCATTGATCATTTTAAGTATAGTTATATAAGGGACATTTCTCTTAGTAATGAAAACTTTTAAAATATTTAAGAGGCATGTATTTTAAAAATATTCTACATCTATAAGACTTTGTAATTTAATTACTCTGGATTTTTAATATTTCTATATAATGACATTTGACAAGTTTTTTTTTTTTTCCCCCCCTCTGTGTCTCTCTAATAGTGAACAAGAAACTATTAAAGTGGCCAAGATGGTTTTCCTAGCCCTTGGAAGACTCAGGAATGCATCCTCTTGTACTTTCCCGCCCATGGGGAATCTTCAGAGTTTTGCAGCCATGAAGTTAATATGCGGTTTCACAAGGGGGAACAGTGGCAAACCACGCTTGAACTCAGTCATGTTCTGAATCACTTCAGGCTGCAAAAAAAAAAAAAGTTTTCTCTTAATGTATTTAAGCAGACTGGACAGGAGATAAACTTTATTTTTGCATATACACACTAGTTTCTGCACCATGTATTACATATTATATCTGCTGACTCTCTTCCTGGATCGGTAGGGGCAGAGGGTCTACGCAGACCTGTGCTGAGAGTTCCCAGTGAGTCTCTGGGTCAGAGGGAAGACTTCTGGCTTCCCCTAGGTGCTCAAGGTCAGGCACATCAAGGGCTCAGGACTGTGGCCTGGGTGGAGTGGCAGAGGCCAGTGTGCCCACCTGGCAAGGGTCTGCTTATACTACCAGATTCCTCCTCTTCCAAGTAAATGCCAACTGTTCAAAATGATTAAAATGCACAAGCGCCAAGGAAAATGCGGGGACAAACGTGGCTGGAGATGACTCACTGCAGAGTAACACAACTGTGCAAGCCAGCAGATGAGGTCGACCAGGGCAACGTCACGGGTCCTCCCAGGTGCAGAGTGAGGAGTGGCAGCCTGGCCTTTGAGGGGCCTGGAGCACACGCCCCAACACCTGGTGCCCCGAAACCTCTGGTCTTATGTGTCCTGGCGAACAAGCTCCTCTCAGGTAGGAAGTCCTCTAACAGTGCAAGCTAACACGACACTTATGTTTCTTACTTGTGGCAAGGCTGGTGCTTGTGACAAATTTATGTCATTTTGACATGGGAACTCTCCAACCACAGGACCTGTTTGAAAAAAAGAGAAAGGTTTAATGCTTTGCACTCACTGCTATTTGTACATAAGAGCAAACAAACAAAACCAAACCAGACTCAGCTCACTAAAAAAACTGCCTCGGGCCCAGTTCATGTGCCTCTCAGATCCTTTCAGGCTGTGTGCTCCCAAGGCCTGACAGCCCGTCCTGCCTCTTGTCCAGAAGGTCCCCAGTGATGGTTCAGGACCTCACTGTGCTCAAACAGCCTTGGCTGTAGCTGCTTTACTGCCCAGCTTTGACCTTTGGTCCCTGAGGCTCTGGTCATCCAGAAGGACACAGTAAAACCACCAAAAAAGTCGGGGGAGTCATCAGCCAAGCCAGACAGACAGGAGATGGGAAGAACTGAGCAGACAGACTGCTCACCTCCCTACCAGCAGTGGCGTGCTCTCTGACACAGCTATGGCCAGCTTGGCACTGTGCCATCTGGTGCCGGCTCTCCCCTTCACGGCCTCATTTCCCTTTTCCCCTAATTTTTGCCTTGATAGAGCAGACCCTGTCTCCAGGTAGCTCCCCTCTGCACCCCTTTACTTCCTGTGCTCTCTAAGGGATGTGGCTACGGCATGGGATAGCTATCATGTGCCTAAAGACACCCTTTTAAGAAGTCAATTCTCAGTACTTACAAGAATCCATTTCTCTGGCAAGAACATGGACAGATACCTTATGTCTCCTCGGGGCATCCACCGCCAACATTTCCTGGGTGGAAAAAAGAGCAAGGTCACCCTTTTGCCCTACCAGGCAACTTAAAATGAGGTGCTGTCTTACGACCATAAAGAGTCATCCTGCGCACAGTCAGAAACAGAAAAGCTGCGTCCCTTTCTTTCCCCTCACTTACAGCATTTCCTGTGAACTCTACAAACATTAGGAGGGCAGGCAGGAATTATTCTTAACCCCATCACACATTGAGAAAACTGGAGTGCTCATGCTCCTATGGCTAACAAGCACCTGGACTGGGATTAAAAATCCAGCCTAGTACTCATCAGGGTGTGACCAGGGCTGCACCCAGTGATCTGAGGTGTGTGCAGAGCAATGGCCTGAGCTCAATTAAGGGAGACCACAATGCCCGCTCCCCAGGAACCTCCCCAGGTTCTGCACCAGGGCACTGCTGCAGCTCCTCCCCAGCAGAAGAGAAGAGAACTGACATCTCTTGACTGTCACCTTGTATCAGCCTCTTCCCTGTGTTAGACCACTTGGTTTTCTTAAGCTAAGCATCACCATGATTCCAATTCTAAAGACTCAGACTCTAAGACACAGAGAGGCGTAACAATTTGCTAAGCCACACAACTCACAAGGGGGCGGGGCCAGAAGTGAGGCATGTATGCTTGTTCTCCCAATTCCACCACAGTGCCTGGAGGGACTCCCTTTAGTCCTTACCAAGAACGCCAGGAGCGGTGCACTGGCAGAAGGACCCTGTGGGGAAGTGTCTTCTCATTCTTCCCTTAATGATAGGGCCATATTTATGTCTTTTCCAAAAGGAAGACTCTAGTTGTGATGAAGCTTCCCCTGATGCCTCAGCCAGAAGTAATGTTTTGTATCCTCAGAGAAAGAGACTAGCAGCAGTCAGACTGACTCACAGTTATTTATGGAACAGTTACTGTAAGCCTGGTCCTGTGCAGCTGGAATGGAAGCCTTGCTGAAGCTGCATAGCAAAGCTGGCAGAACAGCTTCTTTTAGGAGCTCAGCCCAGGTCTGTCTCATCTGAGAGCATCTTACTTACTGGAGTCAAGTTTGCTTCCAAAGATGTATTCTTTCTTTGTTTTAATTTAAATTTATTTAACTGGAGGATAATTGCTTTAAAATATGTTGGTTTCTACCATACATCAACATGAATCAGCCATAGGTATACACATATGTTCCCTCCCTCCAGAGCCTCCCCCAACTCCTACCCCAACCCACCCCAAAGATATAGTCTTGACCTCTCTTCACCCAAACCCTAACTGCCCTCTTAACCTATGTCGGTTACAGAACATCCTCTTCAGTTTCAGACTGTTCAAACTTCCTGACCAACTTTGGACAATCCACATTTTTCTAAAAACCAACCAATTGCATTTTCTTGCAAACTCTATTCTAAGGAACACTAGAGTCCCAAGAGATATTTATAGGTATTCTGAACAACAACAAAAAGTATCCATAGTGAAATCAGTTTAGGAAATATTTCCTTAATCAAAACTAAACAAATATTGGGCTAAATAAATCTTTACTATGGGGTTTCCTAGATCTTTTTTTTTGCTGCATTGCGTGGTATGCAGGATCTTAAGTTCCCCAACTAGGGCCTGAACCCACACCCCTGCAGTGGAAGTGCAGAATCTTAGCCACTGGACCACCAGGGAAGTCCCTCTTAGAAGTGTTTAAAACCTAACATGCTCTGTGATTCCCCAAGAATGAGAATAAAGAAGAGTCAGTCTCAAACTTACATGGTCACAAAACTCCTTTTTCTAGGTACCCCATTAGTATCTCACAGAGCACAAGTGTGTTAGGGAAACCTTGTTCGGGACTTAGTGTAAGCTTGGTAATAAATACTCTCACTTAAAGTCATCTTATATCCATTATTTTCACAAATTCAATAATCAGGTACCACTTGTAATTTCAAATAACAGAATTTGTGGAAGCAAAGACAAATCTTCATTTTTTCTGGAAACATCACAGTATATTAGGTTATCATGCTTTCTGAACACACATAACTAATAAACGTCTTAAAAGTCTTAGGAACCAAAAAGTGCTGAACATGAGCACCGTCTTTTACAGGCAAAATGAGAACAAGTAACCAACCTCACAAAGTGTAACAGTCT
Organism: Neotragus moschatus; assembly: GCA_006410615.1. Lineage (NCBI taxonomy): Eukaryota > Metazoa > Chordata > Mammalia > Artiodactyla > Bovidae > Neotragus > Neotragus moschatus. Next base: position 1,866,495 of record SJYA01003118.1, on the reverse strand, counting down.
TAAATAGTAAATCAATCACAATAGCTACTTTATAACATCAAGGAGGAAAACTTTTACTCTCATTTGAAGCATTTTGATTAAACTATTTAAAAAGTCTAAAGTTGAGTATTACTAATAAAGTGATAACAACAATAGAGACTATTTAATAAATGCTAAGTGCCAATCACTTTACATACCTCATTTCACTGAATACCCCAATTAATCTCTATTTCATAAATAAGGAAGCTTATAGAATTTGGTCAGGGTCACAAAGCTAGCTAGCTGGTGATGGAGCTGAACCCCGAGTCTGTGCTCAGGGGCCATATGCTCCCGCTCCTGCCCCACAGACCACCAAGTGAGGCCGGTCTGAGTGAGGTTCTGAGCCGGGCTCAGGACGGCTTTCTGCCTGGCAGCCGACACGTGTCCCGGAGCCCTGCTCCCACACCCAACTCTGTCCCTCACAGTCCTACCGCACCTCTCTCTTCAAAGACACAAAGACTACTTGCGGTTATACTGAGTTGGACAAAAAGCATAAGATGTTATGGGAAAAGCCATACAAATTTTTCGGCCAACCCAATATATCAGAACAGAATCTTATTTTATGTAGTTTTTATTTTTAAAATATGTGTGTTTTTACTACATACATACACATATATTTTAATAGATTTTATTTTTTAAAGCAGTTTGGGTTCACAGCAAAACTGAGTGGAAGGTACACAGGTTTTCCAGATGTGCAATATTTGTTCACAGGCCTAGCCTCCCTCTTGTCAAAATACATGTTTTTTAAAAGACTATCACTGCAAAAGAGCAAGAGTCGTTTAGATGAGAGTCGTTTTGCTCTACACAATGCAAGGGAGCTAAAGATGACGGTAACTTGACCAGTCAGCCATCGCCACTGTCAAAAATGGCTCAGATCCCATTGCTGAGAAAGGTACATTCAAACTACTGTTCGGAAAACAGTAAACAGTCACTTACTGTCAAATTTTGAACTTAAAATTGCTTTCTTTCTTCTTGCTAAGGTGTTACTAGCTGTATGAATATCTGTTTGCACATACAGAGACCAAGAGACCAGGAGCCTTGTTGTTTTGCACAGGCTCTGGGGGGGAGAATAGGTATAATAACTGGTAGATGTGCAAAGTCACCCTTTCCTCTGTGGAACTATTGGCACTTTCAACTCAGGAGTTGTTTGCTTTTCCTCACTCTCCCACACAGCACCAACAGCAGGGGATTAGAAATGATTAGCCTTCACTGCACAACTAATTTCACAAAGTCACACTAATGAGAACTACAAATATGACTCCTGTATTGACAGCTAAGATATACCCCTGAAAAATGACCTCGAAAAGCAGATACTATCCCTTTCAGAGATGACAGCACAAGGCAGGACTGAACTCCTGTTGAAAAACGTGGTGTCTAATAAATCAGGTATGAACCAGGAGATGTGGCTCAGGACACCAGCTAGGGTATAATTCTAAGGCACTATGATAATTACAGAGTAGAATTTTGTTCCTTGCCCTAAAAAATAGACATGAAAGTATTTTACACAGATTAGATGCCCCAGTATGTTGCAACAATATATGTAACTTTTTAGGTACAGCTCAATTGCTACATAAATTTTTAATCTCTGCACTTAGCATGGTTATTACACACATTCTATGCCCATTTTAAAATTTATGCTACTCTTCTATAAATTCTGTTATGGTGGGGAAAATTTAGATGGTATGAACCTCTTAGAGCAGAACTGGGATAACTTTAATGGCAGTACCTCTCTTTTCTCCTGATAAACTTTATTAGGCACTTAAAACTTACAAAATCTCTAGTGTGGAATTAGCAGATATAAATTACTATATATATAATAGACAAACAATTAAGATCCTACTCTATAGCAGAGGGAACTATAGTCAGTTAACCTGTAATGGAAAAGAATAAGAAAAAGAATAACTGAATCACTTTACTGTATACCTGAAACTAACAGAAGGAAAGCGGAGAGAGGTGATTGCTAAAGGCTTTGGGGTTTCTTTTTGGGGTGAGAAAATGTTTCAAAATTGTTAGGTGATTATGGTTATACCTTGTGACTAACGAGTGACTATGAATATACTAAAAACCACTGAATTACACATTTTACATAAATGATTGTGTGGTATATGAATTAAATTTCAAAAAAAAAAAAAAATAAGGAGTTAAGTGCTTTGGAAAAAAAAAGGCGAGTGGTCATTTATTTTTAAAAGGAGCCGTGTGTGCACACTACGTCACTTCAGTCATCTCCGACTCTTTGTGACCACATGGAATATAGCCCACCAGGCTCCTGAGTGACACCCAAATCAGTGGAGAAGATTTATAGTTGGCAGAGACTGGAAAAGACTCTGATTCTCAAGTTCTATTTGCTTTCTTTGCTCTTTCTTCTCGTGGTAAGCTCACCAGTGCTCTCTGTGGGTTGGTGTGGGGAACAGAGAGAAAAAACAAGAGGGTAACCTAACTAGGTGGGTCTGGAAGCTGGGAATGGCCACCACAGTCCTTGGTCCAGACAGAGGAAAATAGGGACTTTTCCCCTATAGTCCCTTTTTCAATAGGGACCGTCTCTTTTTCCTAACAGTAATAAGTCTCGAAAATACTTAAATCCGAAAAAATGCCTTCATAAGTCCTGCCTGAATGGGTTCAAAGTGGCAACACACAACACAAAGCATGTAACATTTTCTTACTGGTCAAAGTCTAAATATGTAAAGTGAATTTACCTTATAGAATTTGATAATATCTTCCTTGGTAAGTGTCTTCAAATAGGCAACTTCTATATTATCTGAAAAAGAAATCAAACAAGAACTTATTAATATTTCCATTTTAAGCAGCCCAGAATACACTAAGTGATAACATTCTTCACTCCAGCACTCTTAAATATCCATCTTTTTGAGAGATCAATTACTCCTGCAAGTAGTAAGGGAAAAAATTTCAAGTAAAAAGTAAGAGGATGCCCTGGCTCTCTATGGGTGAGCTGTTGGTTCCTGGTCTAGTCACTTCAGGTTTTCTGAGCCTCAGTTTCTTCATCTGGAAATTGGGTATAAAAACCACCTAATTGACAATCACATAATACCAGGATACAGGGCAAATGCTCAGTAATTGGTAGTTACTATTATCATTAACAATGAATCCAACTGCTAGAAAAATTACAGGTAAGGAAACAGAGGCCCCAAAAAGGCAACCTTGCCAAGATCTTTGGCTTGTCTCTGTCCGAATGAGAACATGACCCAACCCTTCTGACTTCGAGAGTAGCTGAAGTTAATCTCTGCTCTAAGGTAATGGACCCTGAGAAGCAGGAGACTTTGGGGAGTACAGCTCTTCTAAACCTAAAAGCACTGACAAATCTGGGGAGATCCTTAAAGGCAGATGTTTGAACCCTGGTGCCTCTAGGACAGCACTTGTCTCAAGAGAGTTCAATCTGCACATTTTCTGTTTAGAGCTATGAGAAATAGATGCCTAAATATCTGCTCAGTCTCAGAGGCATACTGAATAAAGTGAAATCAGATTTACTATTAGTGCACTGTGATGAGATACAGATAGATTCAGCGCTAGTTTTAGAGAGAGAGAAAAAAAAAAAGTTCCTAATAGGAAACTGTTGTTACATTAAATATAAGTCCTTTAGAAGTGCTACCACCTCATCCCAAACTGTCCTGAAACATCATGTATGAAATGAATACCATTTTGCAGAATGGCATCAATGCCCTCAAATGTTTCACTTCTATGCCACGAATGTGGGGGCCCTGATCATGCCTTACCTCTGTCAAAATTGTATTGCTGGGAGATGATCTCCCCCCAATATTTAGCACACTCTGCAGACAGCTTCTTTGGTTTGTCTAGTCGACGGATTGCTAATGCTTGGATGTGTTTTTGGAAGGCCTCTTCTGTCATGTCCTCTATGGACTTTTCCATTGTAATTAAGAAAGCTTCCACTCTGCTTTCTAGGTAGTGAGGTGGCTTTTCAGACTGGATGATAAACCGTAAGCCCTGTATGCCGTTGGCTCGGCGTGGCCCACTGAAGACAATATAGCCTGAAACATAAACACAAGCCAGTCAGGACCATGGCATCTCAGACATGAGTCACTTTTAATCTTTCAAAAATTACCCTGTCAGAGCAAATACAATCTACTTTAGGACTTTATATATCAATCACCTCTGAAGAAATCAGCAACAAAAATATCTTCAGTTCCTAAGGACAGGGCAGACAAGCTCTCTGAAGAACAGTTGGAGAGCTGTAGGTCACAAACCCCTATTGATTATTCAACATTCCCAAGCGCCTCACTGTCTGTCAGTTAACCTCCTTCAATCCATGTTAAAGTTATTCTCATCCCTATGAAATGCTGGACTCATTTCATCCCCTAACCACTGACCTAGCTTCGTGTCCTTTCACATCCAAGTTCCTTATGTGAACTTGCCTTCACTATTGCATTTCTTATTAGATAACCTACCCCTGGATTGACTTCATTCAGGCTGCAAACCTTTAGAGACCAAGTAACTGAAGGTCATTTCCCACTGTGAGCTCCTCTGCTACCTCCCATCTGTATCTTTCCTAAACGCACCTATGGCTTGCCTCCCCTGCTCTGCCCTGAACCACACACCTCACTACCTTCAACATCACCTTTAGAGTTTGAACACTCTTAGTTAACATTTGCCACACTATACTACAATTATTCCTTGTAGGTCTGCCTTCCCGATGAGACTGTGAGTTTCATGAAGGGAAAGACCATCCAAAATTTACCCATTTTTGCAGTCCAGCATCTGTCATGGTGGTAGTTTAAAAAAAGATTTGTTACTTTAAGAGACTCATCCAAATCCTTTTTCATTGGTTATTCAAAGCACATTACTGGGGCTTGCTCTTTTTGATCAAACTGATCAAATTTTCCAGGATCTCCAAGGCTTTTAACAGTGCCTAAAACTGCCCAAAACATTTCCTCAAAAGACACTTACTGTGACTTCTATGTGCACTTTCTATGTACCCCAGGCTTGGGATACAAAGATGAATAAAAAATACCTGACCTCTTAAGTAACCCAAAATTCAGTAAATCTAAGCTTCTCTGGATGGCTTGCTTCCCACCTTGTCACCCGCAACAGCCTGCCCTTAGCATCCTTTTTCCCCCACCCAAAATGACCTCTATACAGACACGTATGTGAAGTAAACACACGTCATCTCCTTAAGAACCGCTCTATTGTCCAGGAGATAGTAGCTGCTTATCTTCTAGAAGTGGAGTCCCCACAGGCATCATGACGGGGGGCTGTACACGTGGCAGATGTTCTCAAGGATAACAGCTGCTCCTCAAGGAGTGAGGCGTCCTGCTGGCCCCGCTGCCCACTCACCCAGTTGCTCCTTGGTACGCAGGGTGTTGAAGCAAGGCTCGGAAATGATCTGACAGAAGAGCTCCAGAAACATGTTCTCTGAGGTGGTCTGCATGTCGGTTTGGTAGTATATCTCAATGCCACAGTTATTGTGGACTTCATTCCTCTGCTGATACACGAACCATCCTCCTAGGAAGTTTCAGTAAGAGAGCAACATGTTCAAAAACTTCTTTTTTTTTTTTTTTTCCCCACACTCTTAGTTAGAGTTTATTAAACCATCTGGAAGTAGGTTACATCATAGTCCTTAACCTTCAGTGTCATTTCCTAAAAATAAAGCTATCCTTATATAATTATAAAATTCAGAAAATGTAACATTGAGACAATATTTTAGCCTAATCAATAGCGTGTATTTCAGCTTGGATAATTGTCCCCAAAATTTCTTGTCTGGCACTTTTTGTTTCTGTTTTGTCCCAGACTCAATTCAGGTTCACATATTTAATTTACTTGTCATGTCTTGAGTCCAAAAACTTCTTTAGGGTTTAAACAAACTTACTGTTTTGTTTGTCTGTATCAAACTGTTCAGTTTGGTTGGTGTCTTTTGGCAGTCCCAAACTGCAATTAATTCATTAAGAATGTGAAACTCAGCTTACCCAAGGGAACCCTAATACAATGATCTGTACTTGGGAGGCCCTCATAAACATTCAATGACTTTAAAGGGCAAAACACTTGTAAAAGACCCACTTTATTACTAAGTAAATTTTAATGCTAATTGAGATCATAGTTAATGAAATCTACAATGCAGTGTACACACTAAATTAGAACTAGCTAATATCTATAAGAAACTCAATAGAAATGCAACCTATGTTTTAATAACCATGCAAAACAATTTTTTTAAACTACTAGCTGTGCCATTATCTACTTACCATTCAATTCAATATTGTTTACCAACACCCATGCTAAAGGTCAATTCATAAATTTATACATATGTGTACAACACGCAGAGATGCCCCAGTCTGACATCTCACTTTAGAGATGAAGAAACTGAGACCTTGAGAAGTGAGCAACTTATCCAAGGACATACAGTTGGATGATGGAGAGCTGAGATATGCTGATCAAGTACTTCATCAAAGTTATAAACAGATGGCCACGCTTTATGATCTGATAGCTATCTCATGAGCAGTAAATGTGACTAGGCAAGTACAGTGTTTAGTAACTGCCTGGTTACCACGTTCAATGGTTTTTGAATGGCAGTTCCTGATTCTTCTTCTCTGCCGTGCTGTAGTGACTGAGGAAGAAGCTTAAGTTCAAAATGAGCCATAACCCGGTCTGTGATGACTGGCTATGCAGAACAGTAGCACTGTGCTCAAGGTGTCTTGGAGCATTCAACAAAGAGATGCTGAGGTAATGCTTTAGTAGCTACTCAAGTGAGCCAGACACAGACCCCAGCCCTTAAGAAATGTACAGCCTACCAAGGGAGATGGAGATGCACTTCAGTGCCAGTGTGAGAGAAGTGCTGAGTAGCTTAAAGAAGGGCGGTTCAGAAAACCTGTGCTGGGAGGTCAGAAGAGGAAGCCATTACTTTTAGAAAAAAGTTTAAGGAAAAAAAACAATGCTTCTCATCACTGGTCTAATACACTTTCCACTATACAATTCTGAACAACATTGAAAATCATGCCTAATGAGTTCTATATCAAAAGAAACCACTGCTAATGCAAAAGTAACCCAACACTGAAAACTCCCATATATTATTATCAATTCTTTATGTCAATTCCTATGGGCTAATTCTAATTTCCTTTTTTTAGAAATAAATTTTATTACATGCTTCCCAGTCAATACTTCTTTAGTTCTGTGATTTTTCACTTCTTCACTCCTCTACGCTCAATTACCACTCACTTCCAGTATCATTCTCGTCAAAATAATAGCCTGCCTCCAATTTCACCTCTTTGCCCCCCCATAGATACTTTTCTTGCAGAATTATCTATCTTTAGTTATAAATTAGTAGAGAATCCCAGCAGATCTTTACCATAAAATTATATTTTATCATCCAAGTGACTTCAACCCACCTGTAATCACACACAATATTATGTCAAAGCAGTCCATTCCCAAAGACAGAACATTTCCACTTACTGTCTGGGAGCTGAACTTCTCTGTACCGAACGAGCTGACTTGGAAGAAGTGGTTTCGTATGAGCATGTTCAATAAGGGTGTCTTCAACCATCTGCATGATTCCTAACGCAGCCTAGAAAGGCAGGTCATGGCACATTATAAAACCACAAATGTATCTTGATTAGATAGCAGCTCATGCAATGAAAAAAACATGTGTGTGAAATAAATTAACCAACTTTATCAAAGTGGATTTTTAGAACCTTAAGTACATTTGATCCTGCTCAAATAGATAAAAACTGAACTTGTTGATTTGCAACAGAGTCAGTAAGGTGGTAGTGAGGAGAAAGAGAGACCCAGACAATCATCGGTGCCAATCTCGATGTTGGAGCGGTATTGCTGATGGAAAGTTGGTCTCAAGAGAATGGCCCTCACCAGACATTTGGGGTTACAGCAAAGTAGAAAAGAGGTAAGCATGAGGCTTTATTCTGAATAAAACTGACACAGGGAAGAACACTTTCTCAGCCACATAACAGCACCTGACCTTGGCATATTGTTCTGGAGACAGTGGAGTGGCAGAGAGTATAGGCTCTTGAGACAGACTCCCATGGGAATTCTAAATTCCGTTTAGCTTTCCATGTGCTAAACACTTGGAATGTACTATTTACTTTAATCCTTGTATATAATATACTGATAAAGAAACTGAGCATAGAGAGATTAAGACGCTTTCAGAAGATTACATAACTTGTAACTGGCTGAGTCAGGATTTGAATCCGGGCTGATTCCACACTATGTGCTCTTATCCACTATATAGTCCTGCTGTTCTAGAGGAGGGACCATTATTCCCATTTCCTCCAGTGACCGTGCAAGGCAAACAACAACAGAGAAGGTAGCCGTGAAAGTGGTCCACAGTTAACCAGGATCATTCAACTCTTCATATACCCTCCCCTACCTTCCTGCAGAGGGCCGAGTCAACACTAATGGGTATATAGCCACACTGTGGTGGTTAGTCAGTAGTCTTAAATCAAATAGGGTAAAACTTCTGTTGCAATGATCTATAAAAGATTGCTAAAACCTCAATCACCCACCTGCTTTGTTATATTTCCATGGAGAAGGGCTTCAATATGCAGCCGTGACAGGAGTTGAGGTATGAATGCCTTTAGGCGAGGAAGGGTGACATCTGCAAACAGGTATAAGAAATTGTAAGCTCTACCTATGAGGTCTCTTCTTAAAAAAAAAAAAAAAAAAGAAAAACACCTCTGAGATAACTTGAGACTTACAGAAGAGTTGCAAAAATAGCATAGGGTGTTCCTACATACCCTTCACCCAGCTTTCTCTAACGTTAACATTTTTCACTACCATGGGATGATGATCAAATCTAAGAAGTTAACACGGGGACAATATTATTAACTAAAAAATCTACTTTATCTGGATTTCAGTTTTTCCACTAGTAACCCTTTTGAACTAGTGTTGGAAGAGACTAGGTGTTGGAAAAGACTCCTGAGAGTCCTTTGGACTACAAGGAGATCCAACCACTCCATCCTAAAGGAGATTAGTCCTGGGTGTTCATTGGAAGGACTGATGTTGAAGCTGAAACTCCAGTACTTTGGCCACCTGATATGAAGACCTGACTCACTGGAAAAGACCCTGATGCTGGGAAAGATTGAGGGCAGGAGGAGAAGGGGACAACAGAGGATGAGATGGTTGGATGGCATCACCGACTCAATGGACATGAGTTTGGGTAAACTTCAGGAGTTGGTGATGGACAAGGAGGCCTGGTGTGCTGTGGTCATGGGGTCGCAAAAAGTCAGACATGACTGAGTGACTGAACTGAACTGAACTTCAGTAAAGAAGAGTTGTCCCTTTTCCGTTAGGACACTATGCTAATAAATGCTACAATGGATGGTAATGCTAGTGATTAAAATTTAAAGATAGACATAGGAAGGGAATTAACAAGTGCTTACTATGTATGTATGCATCAAGCATTTTATAGACATTATAAACTGTATATTATATGCTATTATTCCCATTTTAAAGGTGAGAAAACTGGAATTCCTCGGCAGTTCAGTAGTTAGGATTGCATACTGTCATTGCCAAGGGCCCAGGTTCAATCCCTGGTCAGGCCACAAGCTGCACAGTGGCCAAGTGGGGGAAAAAGGTGAAGATACTAAACTTAAGAGAATTTAAATTTCTTGTCCAAAGTCATTAAGCTAGTAAGCTGCAAAGCTGCATTTGAATCGTGGCCTAATTCCAAAGTCCAGATGTGCTCCCCTCCATTGCACCGCCCTAGAAGGCCCTTTCGCTGGACCCCCTCAGCACTCAGTCTCTTTGCCTCTACAAAAACAACCTGCTTACATTTATGCTTTGTTAGACTGGAGAGCCTTGATCCAAGAAACCCCACCTAACTGATCATTTTTAAATCTCAAGCACCTGCAGTCTGGTACCTGGTGCCGAGCAGGCAGTCAGTAAATGCTGTTTTAGTTAATGAACTTTATAATCTATATGCCTACCCAGTGCCTGAGGCAACCAATAAAATAATGACCTTCAATACTTTGCTCTTGACTTGTCACTGAAGACATCAAAGGCACAGTGATATATAATAAGTAAGGATTTGTCATAAAAGATTATTAAAAATTCAACAGTCTTCTTTTTCCTTACTATTGAGCATGTAGGAAGGAAGATTAATTGGTAGCGCAATGCTGAGAAGTGGAAAAGATAAAACAACAATAAAGGATGATATCAGTCTACATTCTTCCCAGTAAAACCCTGAAAGTAATTTCATTCCATTGAACAGACATTCATTAGACACACACTGAGGGCATAATGTAAATACTAAATAAAAAGAACAAACAGAAGGCATAATTCACTGCCCTTGAGGAATTTAGGACTTTCAGGCAAAACCTCTGAAAATTAGATTTAAGGTTTTAGGAAAAAAGCAACAAAAGATGATTTTTTAGGCTCATTTACATGGTTTCCATTTTTTAACCAAACTGACTAGATCTATAGATGCTGAGTATTCTTTCTCTGTGATAAGGCTTTTAAGCTCAGCCCTTTTTTCTTTTTCTGAAAACTTCAATATTAACAAGGTATATTCTTGGGTCAAAACACTGTCATTTGCAGAAATCTATGAACAGTCGTAACTAACTGTTGTGGGTCCATGTTGAAAACAGCAAATGTGGTTAAATTGCTTGAATACAAAAGCCACTTCAAAGGCTACCACTGTTTTTGTTAAAAAAAAAAAAAGGAAAGAAAGTATACACAGTTGGCTTCTTTAATGGAACTATAAGTTATTAGAAAGCATAAACAGTAGGTAAGAGGATAAACCAAAATGATTTTAGAAAACAATGAGGAAAGCATCAAGCTATAAGTAGAAAGCGTCTCACCATCCAAGGCTTCTTTTAATTCATCTTTAGTCCAGGCCACTTCAGTCATCAGCAAGCGGAGGTAGTACATGGCGTGTTGATGAGGCTGTTCAGCTCGGAAATTGTTAAGAGATCGCATATACTAGTGAAGGAAGACAGGGGTCTGTTAATTTTATCCCATCATTTTAAAATCATTTCAAAAGAGCAGCTATAATCAAACTTCAATTTGCATAAACTGTGTACTACTGGGATGTGGGATACTGGCTTCTTCCTCCTTTTTGAAGTTAGATGATTAGACAAATTCCCCTCTGATCCTTAAAGAGTATGCTTTTCCTTTGTCTAGCCTGCTCCCTTACCCCTAGCATCTGACATGTACTTCCTTCACGTGTATAGCCTTTGCTGTGGGACCTCATTCATCCCTCAGAAGCTATCCCCAGTTTTCAGGGCCTCTATCTCTTGGCATCCTTTAATTCTTCAATACAAGGTCATCCCCAAAGCCTAATCAAGAAACATGGCTATGTGTGTATATATATATACCACTGAATCTTCATTTGAAAATTGATGATAATTTCTCTGGGTGTACAATGAAGGCCACAGTTTGGCTTTTAAAGCAGCTATACATCCCATATATCCACTACAGGGCCAGCCATGAGTTGAATTTAAGTGGAAGATACATCAAGCCTAAATAGTCTGCCCTAATGTGACAAGGCTATCATGTCAGGCTGAAGTCCCAGCCTATAGAATCAAGTTTCTTCTTCAATGGAGGTTGAAATCTTAAAATCTTCAAGGAGTCCCTGAAAGTTACTAGATCTACCTCAATTTCCCTTCTGAAAGAAAGTGCTGTCCTAGCTCCTAGGCCCTATAGAGAAGGGGGCCAGGCGTTCACTAGACTCTCCCAGGCTTTCTTTCTGGGAAAAAGATAGGATGAAATGATTGATACAGAGTTATGAATGTTACTTTTCCTCATCTCTTTTTCAAAAATGTTCATAACATGGCAATATTACCCAATGAATTAAAAAAATAAAAAAGTTCAGAAAACTTACTGCCTCTTTGATAATTTCAAATCTTTTTTCATCAATCTCAAAGGTAGCCATTTTCTCAATGATCTTCTTTAGCAAAATTGGCTGCTTGTCATTGTAACCTTTCACCGAGAGCTACAGAAAGAGTTCAGGATATTAAAAGTCTAAAAATATCATGAAACAACTTAAATTTGACTTTTAAACATTTAGGAAATCCCCAAACCAGGTGTATCAAAATAAAAATAAATTTAATGAATTTCCTTTCTCTTAGATATAGTTGAACATTTAGGAAGGTAACATTAACCATCTTTATTTACTAAGGCCCCAAAGCATATTTTTGCTTTTCCTAAACAAAAACAGTAACAAGAAAACTTACCTGGTGCCAAACTACGGCAGTACACACTATATCATCAAAACTCAAGTTCTCATTAAATCACATTAATTATAGAAAGTATTTTAAGTTTAATGTTCTAAAAGAATTTCTAAGGAATGGCAGGCTTAAGGTTTTTACAGGTGTGTTAAGAAGGTAAACATCATAGGGGAATGTTATCTAGCAAACTATTGGATATGCCCCCAAAGTGTTTATATTTAAATATTTTTAAAAATCATCTTTTAAGAAATCAGGCAGTCCCAATTTTGTACTATGTGGCATTTTGCCACTCTTCCTATTCTGAGCTGCCCAATAAGGATCCATATGTCATACCACTTGCCTAAATGAGTTCTGCTGATTTACCAAAAGCCAGTGGCAAAACAGATGTGAAGTAAGGATACCCTGTATGTACCACCTGGATTTTGCCTGAGGACAATTTAATAGTCTCTGAAACCATAACATTTTGAAAAGTAGGGAAAGCCTATTTTCTACTGTTATGTTGCCACATGGTGGCACCCACAGCAATAGAGAATACGCTGCAACTAGAATATCTCTGGAAGTCTCTGCCTGCTGAAAACTGATAGGCAAGAACCTCAGCAAGAGTGACGGTCACTGACCACGGAGAGCGCATCATGCACTGTGGGAACGAGACTGACAACCAGCAGGAAGCCCGTTTTGTCACAAATTAAAATGGTTAACTGAATGGCAATATGCTGCTAAAAGTCAACAGTAAAAAATAAGCCACAGATTATTACTTTCCTATTTGAATTTTACTTTGTTCTCTGGGCTCCAAATTTCCCTGGTCTCTGAGAATGGTTAAGTTACATACATTCTTATACATTAAACAGAAACTACCAAAAAAATTACTTGTGTGAACAAAAAAAAGTCACTGCAAATAAAATTTTAAAAACCTAAGACCTTTTGTATAGAATTAGAGCACACAGCACATGCTCTCATTTTAGTTTTTATGGAAACATACATTTTCAAGAAAAGTGAAGATGAATGTGTGCCAGAAGAAGGGTGTTAATTTGGAAATGAGGTGTAAGTTTGGAAACCTAAGAGAAATGAATTCAACAGAAAGGATCTAGTTATTTCTTGTGATGCATTTAATAATCCTTATTTTAAAACACATCTAAAAGCAGTTAATGCTACAAAATAAATAAAAATGTCAGATGTGTCTCAACACAGGAACTTACTACTACTGTCAATAGAGAAAAAAAAAAAGAAGCTTATAAGTAAAACTGAGCACTACAACAGCAACTACAGGTATCTTTCACTTACAGATGCTAATATATTCAAATACATGGGACGAACAACATGCTTTCAGGGTTCATGTTAAATGTTTCAAGCAGAAGAACATGCAAATAAATGTAGCACACATACATGTTCACAAAATGCACTAAACTCTACTAAATCTCTGTTAGTGGAACTAATACTAACTTGAGTTCTCCAATCATTAAAAAGGTGCAAGGAAAAAACCATCAATCTTCTTGGTTTAAAATGCAGAAGTTAATAGTTTTCCCAAGCTCCACATAATGCTTAAACGGTGTGGTGCCTTTTCCTTGGTCTTCATGTTACTTACAAGTATTGCATTCATCCCTGATGCAACGCCATAGCTCAGACCTGAGAGGCGTGCTGCATATGTATACTCTTTCAAATCATCCTTCAACAACCTGAGAAACAGGTATGTCATGTTGCAATGGAGAGGATCAGCATAAATGTAGCGACTAACAAAAAGAGAAACAAAAGAAATGCTTTGATACCTCAAGCAGCGGCATGGTAATGAACAAACATGACCGAAGAGTATGAATATGCAGCCTCGTGATCAGAATCTCTGGGGAAATAGTGTAAGCCAGCCTTCTGTCTTACAATGGCAGAAAGACTTCATTCCCTACCGTCAAAGACCAAGATTTCAGATACAGAATGGGTGAGACCTAAACCTAAGTCAGGGTCCAATTTTGTTTTGAGGAGAAAAATACGATGATCTGATGAAAGATGTTTAAAAAAAAAAATTAAGGAAAATTTGCATCATATGAATGGTATATTGCTGAATACTTAAGAGCTAACTTAAAAATTAAATAAGAAAATATGATTAGCCACAAAGATTTTTTAAAAAAGAAATGAAACTCATACCCTCAATCAAAAATGCTTCCATCAAATCAGTATAGAGAACGCTGGTGAGTGGAAGGCTCTGAGGCGTGGGTACTTACATACATCCCATAGATGGTGTTTTGGAGGTCATAGCTCAAGCCTGCTAGCTCTGCTGCATATGCATACTCGTTGAGCGAGTCTTTGAGGAGCTCAAGGTACAAATAGGCCATGTTACAGTGCAAGGGGTCCACATAAGCAAAGGGGCTGGAAGAAAACGTTGACAGTGACATAGCTGATTTATTACTTCCCAACGTGACACGGCCTTTCGAGACGGATCATGGAACTGAACACTGGTTAAAATAACTTCCTGAAGATACGCTTTGAATTCTTCAATCTGTCTCCTCTCATGAAAAACAACAACAACAACAAGATGTCTAACAAAGAAGCTTGACATATGCCATGTGTACTGGTAGTAGTGAAGAGGGAAAAGGAATTATTACCCCAGATGGCGTGGTAGAACTGACAAGTTAGAAACTCGGGAAGGTGAGGAGTAGAACAGGACAAAATGCACGTCTGCGTTTAGGCTGGTAGGAAAAGGCATGGCCAACAGAGCTGACTGACACAGCATCTGCACATCCTCTTTCTTCCTCTAAGCAAGCCATACATACCCACGGTGGACAGAAGGATAAGACTGAGAACTTTGTGCTATGATTACATAAACTTCAAAGAGACAAACTGAGACTTGAAAGAGAAAAATTGACACCTGTGAAAATGTTAGCGTATCTCTGAGTTTCTACCTAAACCAACAGACTAGAACACTGTCAGTAAGGGCATAGATAATATCCATCATATAACTGCAGCCAGAACCAGGAAAAAAATATTAACATATGAAATCTTTAAAATATAAAACAGGGAAATTTTTAAGTGAGAAACATCAACAAGAGAGAAGAAACAATTACAGAATGCAAGACTGCAGAGATCACCTAATTTTAAACCTTCATTTCTCAAATAAGATCATTCTCCTCATGTCACCTGGGCTGGTAGAAAGAGAGTTAGGATTCGGATTTAAGTCAAATGACCTATTCATTTGACTATGTGACACTGCTTACCTTTATGACAAGCAAGTAAAAGATTCCTTCATTCAACAAACATGTACTACATTCTTACTACAATATTACACACTCCTCTGCTGCTGTTGCTAAGTTGCTTTAGTCATGTCCAACTCTGTGCGACCCCATAGATGGCAGCCCACCAGGCTTCCCCGTCCCTGGGATTCTCCAGGCAAAAACACTGGGGTGGGTTGTCATTTCCTTCTCCAATGCATGAAAGTGAAAAGTGAGAGTGAAGTCGCTCAGTGGTGTCAGACTCTTAGCAACCCCATGGACTGCAGCCCACCAGGCTTCTCCGTCCATGGGATTTTCCAGGTGAGAGTACTGGAGTGGGGGGCCACTGCCTTCTCCTACACACTCCTCTAGGTACTAGGAATAAAGAAGAACAAGTCAAGCAGAGTTCCTGAGCTCACAGAGTTTAGAGTCTAGTTGGAGGAGACAAATAACAACTTTAAATATGATACATCAGGTGGTGATAGTGTTATGGAGAAAAATTGTGCAGGGTTAGAGGTAAAGGAGTGATAGGTAGGACAGGAAGAGTACTAATTTCTATAAAATTGCTAATCAAGGCCTCTTTGATAAGGTGACATCTGTGCCTGAGAAGCAAAGGAGCAAGCTCTGGGCATATCTCAATGGAGAACTTTCCAGTCTGAGAAAACAGCCAGTGCAAAGGACCTGAGGCAGCCTCTTGGTTTAGTTTGTCTGGCAGCAAATTATAAATTTCATTTTATCCATAGCACAGTAAATATAACCAATGCACTGAGAGCAGAGCAACAATTTTATCAAAAGCTGATAATGAAGTAGAAACAGGGGTAAAATGCTTAGCCCCAGAGAAATTAATATCAAAGAGAAAATCCTAAAGCTATACAAACATTCTCCACCTGGCAAATCTAAATAGTACTCCATCATTTTGTTTTTTAAGTATTTATTATACACAATGACAGATTTCCTTCTTTTGGTAAACAGCAGTTCAGAAACCTTACTGGCACAACTCACAAAAGCAAAAGCACCAAAACAAGAGAGAATCCTCAAGAGGGCTTGTGCCCACAGCCACCCTTAGGTGGAAGTGAAAGGCCAGACAAAGCCAGACCTGGGATTTCAAAGCCATAGGGCTAAAGCTCAGAACACAATTCCAAGAAGTGTTCTGAAACACCAGCCTTGCTGGTGAACTGGAGAAAGTCCTAAATGAACTTTTAAAAGAGAACATGATTCAAGTGGAATGCTTAAATCCTGGTTCACTTGTTAATTTAAAACATATTATTTTGTAACCAGATGTTATGTGCTTAAATATGGATCACAGAGTTTTAAAAACTATATGTATGCATGATACTATCCTATTTCTGAAAAGATTAAAAAGATATATACAAACAGAAAATTTCTACAAGGACGCACAAGAAACTTAACAGTGTTTACCTCTAGAGGGACCAGAACACCAAGATGGATTGGTGGGAAGCAGACATTTTTAATTCTGAGAGCTATGCTGGAAGTTTAGAGGGAATGCGAAAATGTCAAATGGTCTCTCAAAAGATATTCTGAAGCCAAAACACAGAAGCCAAATGGTGAAGTGTGGCAAGCTGCTTAGAGTGTTAAAAAATATCACTTCTAACTATCAAAAACTAAAACCAGTTTTGTAATATTTTCTGCCAATAGTAAGCCATAATCAGAAAGTCCAGGTTTGATATTAAAAAAAAAAAGTAACAATCTCTGTGCAGCTCTAGATAATCTATGAATCTCATGCTATAAATAAACAATGTTGCTATCTCTACAATCTCAACATACTTGTTGGTGAACTGTTAACATTCTACTTAGAGATTCTTTTTCCCTCTTCTGAAACATTTAAAACACATCTCAGCTTTAATTTCATGCCAAGCAAATCAAACAAAAATTAATGAAAAAGTTGAAGATCATAGTGAACATTATTAGATGATGATAGGGTTTAAAAAAAAAAAAAAAACAGACCACTGAATTTTAGAAATATAAAATTACGGAGTACAGACTCAGAGTAAAATTTGAATTGAATGATAACATTATCACACAAATAAAGAAGACAGAGATGAACTAAAGATTTATACTGAGGAATCACTGCAACAGTAGCATTACTCATAAATTTTACTAAACATCTTCTACCAAGTCAGAAATAGAGAATGCAATATCTAAGGGCTTCAGACAATTAAAGGACTGGAAGGGACTCAAGATCATTTAATAACTACTACCTCTTTTTCTGGGCAAGCTCTAGGAATACAAAACCAAAACCATAACAAAAAACCACCCTGGATCATTTCATTTTTTTTTCACTGAACTTCTGGTGAATCTATAGCCTTCCCAGATTCAAAATCCTCAAGGTTAGGAAGATCCTCCTAATAGCTAACATAAATCATTTCAGTTGAAGAGTGTACTCCTCAAAGGAAAGGAAGAATTAACAACCTTGGCTCCTAAAATACCATTTAACAGAAGATGCAGCCTTTCCTGGTCTATGCTAAATAATTCTAATTTCTTTCCAGACATAGGTACTTAAGGAAGTAAAGAAAACTTTTAGAAATGTTGATTTTTATAGGAAGCTTTGTAGCTAGATTCATTTTACATACCTGAAAAATTCAAAGTTCAGACAGGCCTTGGGCAAGAAAAACTTATCATCTTGTTTGAACCAGAGTTTGCTCATAGCTGTATCCTGTGATGGAAACACAATATATTTAGGGAAATATAGGCACATTTCAAAAATCAAAATCAAATCTTCAATCTTCAATCAAATCTCTCTTCAAGAAGAGGAGGACAGAGGCAACAGCTGAGTTTTGTTCTGGAGAGGCTACTGTCCCATGGCTCTGAAGCACTCCCCAAGAGACAGCGGATAGGAAGCTGGAGAGATGACTGGTAACTCTAGCAGCCGAGAGAAATTACCCTCTTATCTCACCCTGGGTCAAAGAGATGGGGACCCAGTGGAGGAAGAGACAGACAGGAGAAACCAACACCAATTATCCTGTCCCTATCTTTCTCGATGCTAGGAGGCAGATGCAGGAGTCCTTGGGGGGTAGGTATGAGGCAGCCAGCCTTCAAGGTGGGCCACATGGATCCTAGCCTGCAGGAATTCACACCCTTGCGTGGCCCTCTCTCCTGCACTAGGCCAGGGGTGGTCTCTGTCTGAGCAACAGAATATGGCAGATGTGATGGTATGACACTTCTGAGATTAATTATAAAAGACTCTGTGGCTTCCATCTCGATCACTCATTTTCCCTCTTGGATCTCACATTTTAGGGGAAGCCAGCTGCTGTGTCAAGCAACTCTATGGAGAAACCCATGCAGTGAAGAACTAAGATCTTCCCCAAACCACACAACTGAACTTGGAAGAGACTTCTCCAGCTCTAGTTGGGCGTTCAGTTGACCAAAGCTCCATCCAACAGCTTGACTATCTCTCTCATGGGAGACCCTGAGCCAGAACTACCCAACAGAGCTACTTCCAGATTCCTGTCCCTTGGAAGCTGCATGAGAAAAAATAAATGTTTGTGGTTTTAAGCTGCTGAATGTTAGAGTAATTTGTTACACAGCAATGGATAACTAATACAGCCAAGGATGAATAAATAAGCCACTCCCTCGACTCTCCACTCACTCATTCATACCAAATTACATAAAGTCTCAGTTCACTTGAAACTACCTTGAAACTCTGAGAAGAAACATAAATGGTTTCGTGTTCTCCTTACTTTATGCTAAGATGGCCAATTTAAAACACACAAAAAATTAGGAAAAGTAAATAAGTTTTCTCTTTGAATAACCCAAATTTTCACTCATTAAAATGTAATTTTTAAAAGAAAAGTGACTATCTCACTAATAATCTAGTTACTTGAGATAAATTTCATAGTCCTAAACACTAACTCTTGTCTCAATGACTTAATGTTAGGTCTTTTGAAGGGCAAGAAAGATGTTTGTCTATGGAAGTAAGTTTATAAATAGTTTTAAAGTTTAGAAAAGAGGATGTGCCGTAATAATTTGATCCATTTTCCCACACAATCTGCCCAAGGTGTGAAATAATGACACGACAAGAACATTTGGAGAAAGAAAACTCCCTTCTCAATCATTCATTCCACGGACTTATAACCCCACTAACTTCATACAGCCGCTCTTTCAAAATGAGAAAGAACTGTTTATAAGGGCAGGAAATCCAACAGCTTCCCCTGGATATGCTCTCTTCCAGCTTTAGAGATTCTTTCTTATCTTTAACTTTCATGATGCAGCATAAGTCTACTTCCTTATTGGGTCTTCAGTGAACACGGCAAAAAGGCTTTCAACATTGAGCTATATCTTTCAACAGACGAATTATAGTCCAGACTTAGTACTTTATTTTCTGCAAAGCAAACAATTCCCTAGAGTATGCTATACAGCAGTTTTGTTTGCTTTGACATTTCTAGCCTTTTAATATTTTTTTTTAGTTATTATCTCTGCAACTCTTCTGTTAACTCTGGGGTGGGAGCCCCTTAAATCAATATAGTACCAAATGCAAGAAACCGTCTTTCTAGTCCCCTCCAAGTAATAGGTCTGTCCCCTAACTTTAATATCACTGATTCTAACATCTTACCTTAATAAGAGAAGGGTATGGCATTGCTTCTTTTTCTAATGATAAAATTTCAAAATTTGTAGGAATAAATTCATTCTTTGTTGGAAGTTTAAATTTCCCATTCAGTTCAGCATTTTGCCATTTCTGGATGAAGAGTGAACAAACACACAAACAAAAGTGATTAGAATCTGATTTAAGGGTTTAAAACACACAGTTTGCTTAATATCCAGGCAAATAGGGAATGCTGCTGCTGCTAAGTGTCAGCATTCTTTGCCACCCTATGTAGAGGCGACTTCCAAAATCTAGCAATGACTTTTCATGACACTTGAGTTGGAATCTCTGGAACTAATCAAGGTTTTACACTTATCTACCTATCTCTATCTTTCTTCTTTACACCTCTCAAATGATCAGCCGACATGAAGGAACAACTGGAGACCACGGAAAGCGGAGGCTAACTATGAAGATCACATCTGCTCTAGCTCTTGAGGGAACTGGAGAATAACCTGCACAGAGACATACTTCCACAACTACCAGGCAACAGGTGGTTAGTCTAAGAGTTAAACTTTCAGCTAGACTAAGTTACTTGCATGCATGGCTTGAAAACGAGGTTAAAGAGAGTTTCTTTCACTTCACTTCTGAAGCCTGGCCAATTTCTCTCCCAGACAACCATGTGAATTTCCAAGTGGACCAGTATTTCAAGCCTAGGGTTAATGACAAAGCTGAGATTTAAGTCAGCTTAACTGTAGAATAGGACTGACCCAACCTGCAGGCTGGGTCTGTTCCATGGGCTATTTCCAAAAGCTAAGTGAGACTGACCAGGCCATAACTAATGAATTCTGACTTGTAAGACTTTTTATTATTATTAAAGAAAAAAAAAAAGCAACCAACTGCCAGTGCGTCTGGGTTCAGTAATCTGGTCTCCAGTTGATGTCACATAGCTATGCAGCTCTTGCAGTTCTATTTTGGTTCCTGCCTCTGTATCTTTTGGCACTGGGATGGTGGGGAAGTTGACCACATTATTTATTAGTAGCAACTTAAGTCTCCAGAATGGCTGAATCATAGGGAATGGTAAGCACTCAGCAAGTAATTTCACTGCTGAGCTTCCAGATCAATTTGTTTTAATTTCCATTTGGGGCACGTTTGTCATGGTCAGACTTTGGTGAACAGGGGTTTTCTCTTGTTTTGGGGTTAGTTCACACCCAGCATTAACCCACGGGAGATCAGCTACCCTCACAGCTTAGGAAGATGCACATTTTCACTCATTTCCTCCTGTGCTGTGACTATGTCGGAGAAGTATCAATAACAACTTTCTTTCTTATTCTTTTTTCTATTTCGTCATTACCCTGCTACCTTTAAGAAATGTCTATTGTTAAAAGTTTAACTAGTATTTAGTTAGAGCAAGGCTTTCTGATGTCTTCCCATGAATAAAGGACACAATCTCAAAGCTACATAGCCAATGAAAACCAAAAAAGAAAAAGTATTAGACAAGTAGATAAGACTCACACACAAAATCCTGACTCCTGCTGTATAACCCCAGCAACATACCGTTTACTACACATACCTGTTTTGAAACAAACTGTAATGATCCTATGTTGATGAAAAGAGCAATAATACAATATGAGGCATAAATTATAGCCCCTCCTAAGGTGAAGACAGTATGAATCCCAGAAACTGACCCCCATGTGTGTTCAGAGTAAGGTCATGAGCTCTCAGAAACCCCTGCACCTGTCTTTCAGGTTCCCTGTTTCCATCTCTTCCTGCCTGTCTTGGTGCCTGTGGCTCCCTGTGGACTTTGAACTCCAATGATCTTGGACTGCACGAGGCTGAAGTCTGTCTGACAGCCCTGCTGGTCTGATAGACACGTGAGAAGATGGAGCTAGTATCATTTCTTCATGTAAATCCTACACTCCAGCTCTCTACCTCCCTGTTTACTCCTCCTGGGAGGGTACAGACAATGCTGGGCCACAACTCTCCACACTCTGGGCCGGGAATTGGTTGAGCCAGGGCGCTCACATTCTTGCGTGTCCCTCACACATCAGGCTTCTTCACAGACAAGTTAACCCTACCTTAATGACGTCGTCTGGTATAGCTTCTTGTTTGTACTGGGTTCCGTACCACTCTTCTGTGCGATCAGTTTTTCCTTCAAAAGATTTGGAAACTATTGCAACCCTAGAAAGAGATGGAAAAAAAAAAAAATCTATAAATTCATGTTGTATATATAAATTTATAGAATCTGACTCATGAAAATATGAATAAATGTCCAAAAATGCGTTGGGCTTCTAAGACCAAGTAAGTTCTATGAGGGTTAGGTGAAATGGCTATGTATGTACAGCAGTCTCTGATCACAGTCTCTGTTACCCTTTGATTATAGCCCATCACTGCAAAGAAGATTCTTGTTATGAATGCTATTGACTAGAATCTTAAAAGAAGAGTAGCTAGGGAAAAAAAAAAAAACACGGAACAAAGGTCAGTTGAAAAATAGTCTTTGAAAAAGCACAACAAAGTACTCCTTCCTAGGAACAGCTCAGGGCCAAGGTTACAAAAATGGCTAAGAAAACTTGTTGGCTCATTCAGAGAACCAAAAAAACTAAAAACACTCTTTCATTGTAACTTGCTAATTTGTACTCTGTTTTGTTTTTTTTCTGCCAGACACTACCATCAATAAACTGTATGTATTATATTCACACTGGCCTTCCCACTGCCAGAGGAGATGGGGACAGGACCAAGAAAAATATTTCTTTCTCTGATGGTCTAGTAGGAACTTCACAGAAGAGAAATGAGAAGGGGAAAAAAACAGTTTAGGGAGGGAAGGTAGAGGTAAAATATCAGAAGATCATAAGCAAAGCAGCCGAAGAAGCTCTGTACCAGTGGGGCACCTGTCCTAAGGAAGGTTGCTGCCTGTTAATTATCAAAGTTAGAATCATTTCATTCTGACTAGCTGGCTCAACACCAGACTGGGAGCGATCCTTTTGAATCGTGTCGACAGACTGCTAGGCCAGTAGCTTGGAAGGCTCGCCATGTAGTCAGCCCTGTTGCTGGTTTCACTTCTTTATGTCCCAGTTCAGACAACTAGGTTCACATCTATCCTTGCTTGTTCTTACTTAGCCTCCTGGAGGTTAGGTTCCAGTCTCTGCATGTCAGTCTCATAGCTCAAAGTCCACTCCTTTCAATCAAAACTCCCCTCTTCTGAACACCCATTCATTTTCAGAATCCTAATCTCTGTGTTCCAAACACCTGCCCATCACTGGACTGCCTCAACTCCAGTGCCTGACCGTCAGAACCACCATCTATTTCTTATTCATTCTAGACAGAATAATCCACCTGGCTAGTTGGACTTGGCCTTCCCACTTGCTTCAGGGTAAATATCACAAGCAATCTGACTCATCTATCTATGAGAACGACTGACTTAATCTTCTAATTTATGGTATTCCTGATCTGGTCTAGCTGCCACTGACCACTATCTATTCTAGAAAACATGCTAAATAAATACGTTCCACAGAAACACAGAGAAGAATCCAAGGGTCTAACAGATGAAAGAGTTCAGATAGTGTATCCATGTTGGCAATTTGAGAATCCCTTATGAGGGGTACATGTAGTATATACAGAACTCACATGGCCACATGAAGTGTAAGTGATGTTTCTTAAGGACATTCACTCAATACATGACAGAGCCAGCTAAGACTCAGTCACAGAAACTGCTTCCACTCCTGTTGATTTCTCAAAGAATGAATGGATTAATTCTTATGGGAGACACCTAAAAAAATGTGTTAGGAAGTAGAATTACATGGTAGAGAGGTGGTATTCCCATCTTCTCTTCCATGAGATGCTTGATTTTGAAAGTGTTTATTACACAGATGGCTCTGATTTCCCTGAATGACAGCCCCATGTATCAGAATAATGAACAAGGGACTGATTACAACTTATCAAGACCGGAGCATTCATTTAGCAGTAGACTTGCCTTCTGGAACAAGGAAACCTGAAACTCAGTTCTGAGTGACAAAGTGAAAAAACTCAGGGAAAGCTGCCAAATGTTCTGGAGGATGATTATATGACACAGAAAGAAGCAGATAACGTAGGTTGATAAGGAAGTTAAAAAAGGGGGAGAAGGGCAATTTACTAGGTACAATCCTGAGGGATTTGCATAGTTAGATACCAAAGTAAAGTGTATGGGTAAAGGTGAAATGTTACCATGAAGCTCCTCAAACTAGGTAAATACCAAATATTGGCCTAACAAAAAGAGAGACCAAGAGTTAGCGTATCATCGAGGAATTAAAAACTGAAATAAAATGATAGAGTATGTATGTATTTTCAAACAAATTATGAAGGGGAAATAACAGAAGAGACAGATTAAACACATGTCAAACATACAGACATCTACAAATCAGAGTGTGGAAGCACAAGAGGACCTCAATTAGGAGAAAAAAAGGCACAATAACTGAGGTAGCCCACAAAGAGCTACAGTATGTTTAACTGCAGACAACTGAGGAAAACTGGCATGGACCCTGCAGCACCCTAGACTATCTGCTGGAAACCTAATCATGCTCATAAAAAAAACCTACTCTCGATGAGTTTTTCCTAAATGTGGAGGAGGGGGCAATGCTATTCTTTAATTCCATCTACAAAGAATTGTCTACTGATATAGCACTAACCGGAGAAGGCAGTGGCACCCCACTCCAGTACTCTTGCCTGGAAACTCCCATGGATGGAGGAGCCTGATGGGCTGCAGTCCATGGGGTCGCTAAGGGTTGGCACGACTGAGTGACTTTCACTTTCACTTTTCACTCTCATGCATTGGAGAAGGAAACCGCAACACACTCCAGTGTTCTTGTCTAGAGAATCCCAGGGACGGAGGAGCCTGACAGGCTGCCCTCTATGGGGTCGCACAGAGTCGGACATGACTGAAGTGACTTAGCACAGTACTAACAGAGGAGGGCATGGCAATCCACTCCAGTATTCTTGCCTGGAGAATACCATGGACGGAGGAGCTTGGTGGGCTACAGTCCATGGGTCGCAAAGAGTTGGACATGACTGAGCGACTTCATTTTCACTTTCATAGTACTAACAGAGGAGGGCATGGCAATCCACTCCAGTATTCTTGCCTGGAGAATCCCCATGGACAGAGGAACCTGGTGGGCTACAGACCATGGAGGTGCAAAGAGTCAGACACAACTTAGCAACTAAGCACAGCACCGCACATGGTACTGATAGGTCCTTGGAAATATGACAGAAAATGATCCTTTAGTTTCATACTGAAACTTACAATACTAAGAAAAAGAAACAGTGGGCTAGAATGAATGCTGACTGCTGAGTTCAAGTCAGCCACTTACAAGTGTTCAGAGGAAAGAACAGCTGCCACTGTTGATGGGACCCATTCAGAAATAATCTTGACATTATTAACCTATAGACATTAAAAGGCAATATCATTCCCAAAGGACGAATTCTCATGGCACCTTTGCAAATAATCCCTGAGACAGAAAAGAGGGAAGACAGCCGATAATGAGAAGAGGCTTCACAGGTGACTGTGACGAATTTAAAAAAGAATTAGTAGGAACTGCACAGACCTGGCCATCAGAAACAAATTCTGGTTGATACCATGACTCCTTTTGAGATCTTGCCAAAATCACAGTTAAGACCTAAATTAGGCAAGTCTCCAGGCTTCAGTTTCATCACTTTTTAAAAGGGATTCAACTAGATAAATTCTATCCTCTTACTAGTAGAATTCTATAATATCACAATATTAAATCATATTTTTTAAAGATACACAACAGAGGAAGAAAAAAGGCACAAATATCTAGGCACAAAAATCAATGATTTATTTGTCTGTCTTTATGACAGCACTATAATCATCTTAAGTACTACGGCATTAGAGTAAGCTTTCAGATCTGGCAGTTTTAGTCCTTCAACTGTTCTTTTTCTGTGTAGAAGTATTCCAAGTAATCTAGGTCCCTTGTAGATTCATATGAATTCTGGAATCAGCTTACCAATAGCTTAAGGAAAAAAGCCTACTAGGACTTCAATTGTGATTACATTGAGTCTGTGAATCAACTGGAGAGGATGGATATTTTAATAAAATCAAGTCTCCTAATCTATGAACAAGGTCTTTAATATCTCTTGGCACTGTTTTATAGTTTTTTGTGTAGAGATCTTGTTCATCTTTGATTAAATTCATTTCTAAATATTTTATGCTTTTGTTGCTATTGTAAATACCCCAAAATTTTTTTTAATGTTTTATTTTGATATAGTTACGTATTTCTATAGTTAGGAAGCTGCAAAAATAGTACAGGGAGGTCCTGTATCCTCTTTACCCAGTTTCCCTCAATAGTTACATTTTACCTATTATAACATCAAAAACAGGAAATTGTTGTTGGTACAATGTGTGTGTATAGTTTTATGTCATTTTACCACATGTACCAATTTTGTATAACCACCAATAATACTTCTTTTAATTTAATCTCTCTACTCTTTGTTGCTATGTCTGAAAAAGTTCAAACAATGGTAACTAGGAAAATGACTGATAGAACAGTTCTGTCAGAAGATTTTTTTCAGAAAGTTCTATCAGATTGTTGATTTTATTCATAAAATGACTGCTCCAAAAAACATATTTACTCAATCACCAAGTTCCCAGAATTCTGGAAGTATGTGCTCAAAAGGGGAGAAAAATAAAAAATGCAAAATATGTGCCAATCAAAGGTATACCTTTTATTCTTGACTTTTAGAAAATATAGATGAAATTCAATTTTAAGGCAGAAATATCATGTGGTAGCTCATAAGCTCTTTAGGACTGATCCTCCTCTAATAGAAATATTTCTTAGCCCAATAGCTCCTCCAATTTTTGATTTCCTGATTAACCACTGGCCAGTCAGAAGCATTGAGACTATAACCCTTACTTCCACTTAAAAAAACAGAGGGTGTCCTCACTTGCTTATAAAACAAGATAAATGAGCTGACACTTTGGGAGTTAGAGTTAGGATGAAGCCAGATTAAGACAATCTATTATTATATCTTATTCATAATGAAATTATGATTATGTTAAAAAGAATCTTCATGTTTTCAAGATACTGAGTTAAAATAATCAAGATTGAAGGAAGGGTAAGTGAAGTGTGGGTAAAGGTCAAAAAGGCTAGCCAAACTGACTGCTGAAGTTTGGTATTGGTTCATTATACTGATTCTCTCTAGTTTTATAATCATGCTTGATACAAAGTTTAAAAGCATTTTATTCACAATTTCAAATTTTCAGATTCCAACTATCACTGAAAATCTAGTATGTAACAGTAAAATCTGTAGAGTGACTCACCGGACATTTTCTGGTCTGAGTTTATCGAGAACCATCTCTATTAAATCTGGTCTAAATTCTTCCAGTAAATATTCAGCTGTGAGCACTTCTTCTAGGGGATAATACTTTTTAAAAGGAAAATAAATACAAAAGTAAAATGTGCAAGGCTATGATACAGTTTAACTTATTAAAGCAAACAGATCTTTAACACATAAAATCCTCTATTTTACACCCCCCTCTTCCCTCCAATTAAATTTTATTTCATTGTAAAGATTTCTAAATCTTTTCTCTTTCTTACCACACTTTAAGCAATTTCATATTGTGGGATAATTTTACAGTTAATCCCCAAATACATTTACATTACAGAGAACAAAAGTATATTTTTTCAGGGAACAAGTAATAACTCTAGCTAAAAACTGCGTGTTGATTTAAAAAGATTTGGCGATTAAATGCTGACATCTATAGGATTCTTAATATAAAGTATATATATTTTAATAGAATTCCTACTCAAACTTCTATGGATGAAAGCAGACAAGCATTTAGAAAGTCTTGTTATGGAAGAAAAATGGCTAATATTTTCAGTTGCTAAAGAAAAATAATGTGGAAGAGGCTTTTTAGTAAGGGCAACTCACTGAGACAGACTGATTCATTCATTCAACAAGTATATAATGAACACCTTACTCTGTGCCAGGCACTGATCTAGGTGCTGCTGTGGGTACAATGGTAGGTAAGACAGATGATGTCCCTGTTCTCTAAAGACCTCATGTTCTAACTGGGAGGAAAGTGAAGTGAAGTGAAAGTGATGTCTCTCAGTCTTGTCCGACTCTTTGCGACCCCATGGACTGCAGCCTACCAGGCTCCTCCATCTGTGGGATTATCCAGGCAAGAATACTGGAGCGGGTTGCCATTTCCTTCTCCAGGAGATCTTCCCAACCCAGGGATTGAATCCAGGTTTCCCGCATTGTAGGCAGATGCTTTACTGTCTGAGCTACCAGGGAAGTTCTCTAACTGGGAGGGAGGCAGACAATAAACAAACAAATACTGTCATTATACTGATAAGATGCTATAAAGAAAATTTAAAAGGGGCAGGGTCATGACTGAGAGGTCAGGGAAGGTGTCTCTAAGGGAGAGATATTCGAGTGGAGACCCAAACAAGAAGAACCTAGCCGTGCAAAGAGTGTAAGTGTTCCAGGCAGAAAAAAACAGCAAATGACAGGGTCCTGAGAGGGAAGAAAAAACTACATGCTTAAAGATTAGACAAACAGCCAGGATAGCTAGAGTGGAATGAGAATGAAAAGGGTGGGAGGGGGAGTGATATGGAATTCAGTCAGAGAGAGGCTAGAGTCAGATGTCGTTATGGGTCAGGTAAAAATTTAGATCTATTTCAACTCTGATGGGAAACCACTGAAAGGCTTGACACAGAGGAGTGAAATAATCTGGTTTGGGTTTTCAAAAGATCACTGAGGCAGGGAAAAAACACTAATGCTAGGGAGACGGCAAACACGGAACTCTGGTAAGAGTCAATGATGGTAATCCAGGTAAGAAATAAAGGTAGCTCCTATTAGGATGACAGCAATGGAAATAGAGAAAAGTGGGCGATTTATAGCTTTCACATAAGTAGCACATGACATGCAGTAGAACTGAAAAATATTTAAAGCCAGTAAGCATGATGTCTGTGTAATGAAAATATTACAGATGATGATTTTCAGGATGATGAAAATTAAGGTTTTAAATATGTCTTCACATCAGAGTTTACTAGCTGCTATAAAGTCTAAAGTTTTATACTGTAGCTTCAATTTTTATGATTTGTATAGTACTGAAAGTAACATATACAGGATCACTGAAACACTCTATGTGCCAAAGTATAGAGTAAAAGGACAATAAACTTACATGTAATATTCCTGCAATCTTAGAGGTATAACCCCGTGGTCTCTCTTTATCTTTAAACCTAAAAGCAACAGCATTCAAGTCCTAAAATGAAAAGTTAATCCAATTAGACATAAGTTACCTGCTATTTAGAAATACTTTTTTCCTTGGCAGTAG
This sequence comes from Neotragus moschatus, assembly GCA_006410615.1. Lineage (NCBI taxonomy): Eukaryota > Metazoa > Chordata > Mammalia > Artiodactyla > Bovidae > Neotragus > Neotragus moschatus. The sequence goes on along the minus strand of SJYA01003118.1, from coordinate 1,837,281 downwards.
GGGTTGGTTTGCCTCCCATTTTCCTCCATATATAACTATCACACTTTCTGAAAAAATGGCTATGCTTGATTTAGAAATGTACAGAACACGAATGAAAATAACAAATAAAGAACATGATTCTATAGGCTACATTGTTGAAACTATTAAAGAATTAGGAAAACTGTGAATGAACCCTGTGAGATTCATCAGTCGCATAGGTGATGATTTTACTGACCCTCTTAGAGAACTGTAGCCTGATTAGAAGTTACTGTCCTAAGTTTCACAGAGATTATACCTTTAAACAAAATACATTTCAGTCTTGAATAGATCTTAAAGTAGATGTTGAAAAAAAAATCTTAAAAGAAGTCTTTAAAAATTTAGAAGACAAATACCTTTTGTTTTATGGAAAAAAAGAAAGAAAGAAAGAAAGAAAAGGACAGGCTTTTCCCTATATACAACAATAAAATCACCTGTAAGAACACAATAATATATATAACAATTCACTGTTCCTTTGAGAGTTCAATACCAATTTTAGATACAGCTTCAGACAGAGGACTGAAGTAAACACTGATAAATAAAAGCTCAAGAAACTCCTGGCTTTCTTCTCAGGGACAGAAAAGCAATCTATTTGTTTCTTTCCTTTTCCTCCTAAAAAGAGGCTACTTGATGCCTTAACCCTTAATTGTACATCAGGTAACCAATCAGACTAGTTAAGCCTAGGCCTTAACTAAAGCTACTATGCATTTCAAAATTTTAGCGTTTAAATTAGGAACAATAAAAACTTTAAAAAATTCACTGGGCCTTACATCTAAATTAACTCACATATACTTGTTTCTTGGAAACTTTCCATAAGAAATATTTTGGTGAAACAAAAGTACCTTGCACTCTTGGAAAACCCATTCTTGAGGTCCTTCTGCTCGTAACTTCTGAATGTATTGAAACATGTGCAAAATTATATCTTCAACATGTACTGGAAAAAAAGTGTACACTTAAAAACCATTCAGTCTTCAATGCTTCAAAGCAAGGAGCTTACTCCTAAGGTAAGTCAGGTAAGTAGAAGATGGTCTCCCTTAGAAATGGACTTCTCACCTCCCTGTGACTAGGTTTAGGGTCCCACATACATAGCCTTCCAAGATCTGGGATTTGTGACAGAAAGGGTAATAGATGAGTAACTAAAAAGTCAAGTACACATTTTACAAGTGCAATATAACGATCAGTTATTAAGGAGGGAAAATCACCCATGAAATGGAGACCAAGTTACAACAGATAAAATGGTATGAATTAAAGTCTTTACAGCTTTACAACAAAAAAACAGATCCAGAGCATAAATAAGTTAATAAAAGTTAATCATAAAAAATCAATTTTCATTCAAAAATGGCCAATACTTACATAATCCTTCCTCAGTCAAGTCCACATTAATGATAAAAAACATAAAACCTCGGGCTCCTTCCTTTTGCCCACCAACAAGAGTATTTACCCAACCTGTAACATTCAAAGGAAATCAACGTGATTGCTTGTGTCTTCTTTTAAGACATGGAATTTTTTTCTAAAAATTAATTCTATACATTCCCAAGATACTAGAAGGGCATTCTGCAGAAAAGATTGGGCAAAAATCAGTTCAGAAAAGCAATTTCAGGCACTGCAAAAGATACAAGGAATTTTGGGGGTTGGGAGTTTTTCTTGGGACTCCTCAAATCATTTCCCAAATCAAGAGTAGACTACTGTGCTTAAGTGCTATATACAGGGTCTGAGTGGAGAGGAACATTGGAAATCTAACTGATCCTAGAATTAACACACCCTTTGATGGATTTGATGGATAAGAGTAGATAAATGTTTCAGCTCATTTCATAGAGATGGTAAACAATATACAATATGAGATTTACTTTTTTTTAACCTCTATCTTATTTAAAACATGGGCCACGATATCTTTTGAAATATTTAAACTTCACTGCTCAATACCAAAAAGGTAAAACAAATTATGCAAAAAGACAAAAATAAAAACCCCAAAGAAAAAACAAAAGCATATTAACAACCATCACCTCACTCTCCCATAAACTCTAAATAGTCTTATCTGAAAATATCCCTTCACAGGGAAATATTTAGGAAAAATGAGAGCCAGGGTAAAAAAAATAGAGATGGGGTACTATTCTCATAACCTGGGACCCAAGAGACTCACCCTTTGATTTAAGTTCTGATAACAGACTTCCAGGGCCTTCATGCCCAATGAGATGACCGAGATAATGACCGGGATTTGATTTGTAGTATTTCTGAAGGTCAGGTATGGGAAATGTCACATAAAGATTCCTAATATCCTTAATGGGTACTATTTTGTAAAGTTGCTGGGGGAAAAAAACAAACCACAAAAGATTAGCTACGTATAAATCCTACCGAAAAAAAAGAAATTTACAAGCTATGAAGAATACTGATTTAAAACAAACAACAACAACCCTGATTTTCAGAGGAATCCCAAATTGAGGAGAGAATCAATTGCCAGAGAAAATCATACTGACCAAACAGAAATAAATGACTTGGGCTCTTTCTTAGTGGGATTTCATTATAGTTGGTATGCGGTCCATGTTTGGTTCCCTGGACCATGTGGCTCAATACTTTTGGATGTTTGCCTTCTGGCACTGCTTAACAGCTTCTACAGTCTGCCAAGGTTATAGCTACCAAAACTACTTTTAGCATGAAAAGATCAGAACGTATTGTTACCTTTTTGGTGATACATGTCCCTAGTATATGTGAAACTGATTTCATTTGACTACCTAGACAAATATTAAAAATCATATAAATAATGAAACCTCTAAAATGTTCTATGTACTCTTTAGCAAACTAGGCATATAGTATGTCCATAAATTTAAAACAGAAAAAAAAAAAAAAAAACTAGCAATACAGGCACTTACTTTAAGATGTTCTTCTTGGAAAGGATGTTCAGGAAATTCTGGCAATGGGACATTTTTGTTCTCTACTTCAGAAAATAACTTTACCACCAGATTAGTCAAGTCATCTAAAGATTCTACAAGAAAACAGACAATAGAAACAGAACTTAAACTAATCATAACACCTAGTGGGTAGTATTTAAAACCTTAGGATTATGTAGGTACCTATATAAAATCACTATGTTGTATACCTTAAATTTATACAATGTTATATTTTAATTATATCTCAATAACACTGGTGGGGAGGACCTTAGGATCTCCTGAAAAAAATCTCAGGATTACTAAAAGGAAAGCCTAGGAATTCTTTAAAAACGCCATCTGATAAGTTGAAGCATTCAGTTAAACCCTACCAGAGCCTGTATAACTTCTGTAGCTATGCAATACTGATAATGATTATACCTCACAAATGTCTGCCTCTTTATAGTTTAAAAAACTAGTTTACAAATATTATCTTGAAATAATATAAACATTAGAAACAATAATAGAATAATTAGTGGCATTTGGAAACTATTTTATGTACAATTTCCAACAGAAACATACTAAACCACTGGCTGATAGACAACATTAACTTTTTAACAGTCTAAAACCTGTTATTAAAAGTCAAATGTTAGCATCTGTAAGTAACCGATTTTGTGAGAGAATAGTATAAAATGGTGAGAAGAATCCTGGGTCAGGGGATCAGAGGACTTTGATTCTAACCCAGCTCTAACACCAACAAATTATGTCAAAAGAGCATTTAGACAAACTGGTTAAGCACTCCAGGTTCTATGAAACATGAAAGTTGGGGAGGGTGATCACAAGTCTCTTCCAAGGTCTAACGTTATATGATTCTGTATCACACTCTGTCAAACTCAAGCAAAGATTTGTAATTGTTGGTAAGATTATACAGCCATGTGTGTGAAATTCTTCTACGCTATCATCTATCTATATTTTTTACAGAGAACAGTATTTGCAAAGTTTATAAAGTTATATAGATGAGATGTTCACTGCAGTACCATTTTTATAAAAACAATAAAAACTGCAAGTGACTGAAGCATCTATCAATGTGTACATGTTATAAGACATCTCTACATTGGAATTTTAGGTAGTCATCAATGAGAGGGAGATCTGTATCGGCTGACATGAAAATATCTCAAATTTCTATTAAGTGAAAACTACAGATTTCAGTGTCATGTAGTATAATCTCATTTAATTTTTTCACAGATATACATCAATCTAAGTCTATTAATGAAATTCTACTTTTGGAATTATAACAAAAAATAATTTAAGGTAACTATCTTTGAAGAGGGCAAAGTGTTCAGAAGGTGGGAATAGGAAGAAGAATTGATTTCCATTTTTATATATTTCTGTGTGGGACAAATTTTTTTGTATGCATACATATTACTATTATTCTAAAAAGAAAAAAAGTGGAAAAGGTTATCTTTTTATAAACAAGATAACCACTCACCTTGATTCTGTCTCCTCAAAAACAGGTTATTTATAAATGGTATAAACATTCATCACTTATTACTGTCAGAAAGCATTTGAATCAAATAAGAAATTTCTCTTGATATTCTATGACCCATTTTGAACTTCTCCATGAACTCTGTAAAAAACACTTAATCACTATTTGACAACTGTCTAGATATATAGTGTGAAGCTCTCTTTTAGGTCTATGAATGTGGGTGTGTGCACTTTATTTATAAAACATGCATTTTTACTTCAAATTTTTTGGACTTGTATGAAGAGCCTTAACATGTCCAGAGCTGAATAAAAGGCCCAGCCTGTGGCTGCCTGTTACATGACAAGTGAACTCAGGAGTGAAGTGGGTGTATCTTGAGTAAAAGATGTCAGAGACATGTGACATAAAGAGACAGACAGATGGGACATGTAACTGGAAACAAGGGGGGTGGCCAACAATGATTTGTCAACCTGAAATGCTGATGACAGAGAGACCCTTTACAGCAAGATTCCACTAGGGTATGTATGCCTTTCCTTTTCAAAGCACAAATTCACTGTGTAGCTTTTTAAAGGTAAGGCAATTGTACCATAAAGCAACGTCTGTCTTCACCATTAGGCTGTGAGCTACCAGAGATCAGGGAACTGAGTCCCATTCATCTTTACATAACCAGGACTTGGCCATCCTAGGGTCTCCACTTGACAGCTACCTATTTGTCAAGTGTCCAGGTAATTGGTGCTGCCACAGCTAGAGAGAGGGCCTCATGGGAAAACAGAGAAAAACTTTTTTGTCCCTTTGTGACAGACATTCTGCCACCTGGTTACTCTTCCTCTTCCCTCCTCCTAGAAGGAGCAGACTATTAATCCTCTAAGAGATCCTGTTTCTTCCACACACCACTGTACTGTAAGGACACCTCTCCCAGACATGTCATCAAATCCACTCAGCTGAGCAGAGAACTCAAGTCACACCGGGAGACCAAACTGGAACAAAGAAACTCTTTGCTTCTTTCAGATGCTCATTCTGTCACTTCCACTAAACCAAGAACACTGAAGGCAGGGTTCACGTCTGAGTCATCTGTTGTCATTATTACTTGCCCAGTAAGTGCTTACTGAAATCATGTTTTATCTCAGGAGGACATGAACAAAAATATGTTTAGAAACCTATTCCCAGGACTAGGCTCTGAATACCAAGTGAATTTTTTTGTTTTTATACTCCACAGACTTACCTACCTTTAGAAAGAACACAGAATATAACACACACTTTTTTTTTTTTAGCCTCTCCTTGGACCCATTTTATATCCTCATTCTATTATCAAGTTAAAGTAAACATAGGAGCTTATTTTCTACCTACAAAAGTAACAGTTGCCAATTTAGAAAACTTAGAAAAACAAAAGAAAGAAAACAAAAGTCTCCTACAATCTCATGATTATGGAATGCTACTAATAGCTACCGTTTATGGAGTTTATGGGGTGTCACCAGGTACTATGCACTTTTTCTGCATTATATCAATTAAACCTCACAACGGATATGAGGTACCACTTTCATTTTATTTTATTTTATTTTTTGAAATGACAAGTTATTTAATTAGGTTCTTTGCAAGAAGTTCAGAATACTACTTTGTGAGGATAAATTCCATTTGTGAGAGCAAACACAGACCGGAGGTAGCCCTGGAGCTGAGGGACAGCTTTGATTCTTCACAGAATTTGGGAGTCCACAGCTTTCTGATCAACCTTGCGCTGCTCTGTGATCTCGTATTTCTCTCTCTCTGTGTCAAAGATCTCACCCTCCTGGTGTCTGGGTTTACGCAGCTTCTTATTCTTGAAGTAAGTGTCAGTGAGATATTCTGGAATTTTCACACCACTGATACCGATTTTGGTGGAGGTGCCAATGACAAATTTCTGATGTGTTCTACGCAGAGGAACTCAATTGAGGGATAGAGGCCCATTCACAAGTAGCAAGCCACTGCCCAGCTGCTTCAGGAAAACTACCCTCTTGCCTCTGTGGCACCCAGTGAGGATGATCAGGATGGTCCCAGGAGTGATGCTGGCACGCAGCTTCCTCACATGCTTACTGAAGGGTTTTTTGCCATGACTCAACAGTTTCCGAGGCACATCTTCAGTAGGGTAATACCTAGGCATTTTGCGAAGTTTGACCACTTGGGTAGCACCATTCTTGTCGCCACCAACTGCTTTTATGACAGGAGCAAGAACACACCTTCTTTTTCTTTTCAACCTTGGATTTAGGTGCTGAATATTCTCTCTTGTACAAGGCCTTTCCAGAGTACATGGCTGATCGGGAATATCTGCCAATTCCTCTGACCAGGACAGGATTTCGACTGCAGTGGGGCTTCCCCTTCTTAACCTTCTTTACCTTTTCCACCTTTTTAGCCTTGTTGCCAGCATCAGCCTTCTTGGCTTCAGGTTTTTTCTCCTTAGTATCTGGCTTCTCACCTGCCATCCCTGCAGATGTCGACTTGATACCCTCTCGGCTAGAATGGCAAAGGATTGGGATCTTGAAATCTAGTCCTGAAGAGACATACCACTATTCTTACCACTTCCATTTTAATAATGCAAAAACTGAAGAGCAGGGAACAGAAGTAACTTTGTTAGCTCACAGCCACACACTGGGTAGGTGGTGTGTTAAGAATTCAAACCCAAGCTCTCAGACTCTAGAGCATGAACTCTTAACTACTATAGCACATTATTACATTTCTGGCATGTTTTTCTACATTGTCTTATGTCTCCCATTTACGTTGATTACAGTTTTTAGGAAATCCCCAAATGGGATCATATAGCACATAGCATTTTTATAGAATGCTTTTGTTTTCTATTTAATACATTATGAATATTTCCCATGCTATTAATATACTGTCATAAAACTATTTATTCATTCAATATTTATTTACTGAGTACCTATGATGTACCAAGCACTAACCCAGACAAATCAGTGAACAAAATAGTTTCTCTTCTCAAGTGACTACATTCTGGTACAGCAGACAATAGAGAATATTTAATATTTCTTTAAATATTAAATGCGTGATAATTTTTACAGATAAATGTTTGATAAATGTTTTAAAGAACAATAAAGCAGCTGGGAGGTAAGAAAGTGAGAGAAGGGATGCTATTTTCTGTAAGATATTCCATGATATAGCTATAAGATCACTATTAATCTCCTATTAATGAACATTTAGCTTGTATCAAACTTTTTACTAATACCGAAACATCCTGTACATCACCTGTTTGAACAACTCTGATGATTTTCTTAGACTGCACTTCTAGAAGTAAAAATGTATTTTTTAAGACTGATGCATCTTAAATTCTTCTCTGTAAAGTGTGGAGGAATTGCATAAATTGTATACACAACAAACACAAAAGAATACCTCTCTTCATAATGGGTATTAGTTAAAACAAAATCCAAACCAAGATTATGGTAATTTAATAGGGGAAACAACATATTATCATTAATTTGCACTTTTAGAATCAAACCTTTGTTGCTTTTTCATAGTTTCCTAGTTTATAATCATCTGCCTTTTGATTTTTTAGTTTTCTGAATCTTATAAGGTCAAATCCTCAATCTTGTTCTTTAGACTTCCTTTTCTTGCTTTTATATGCGTAGAGCACCAAAAGTGAAAGTGAAGTCGCTCAGTCGCGTCCGACTCTTTGCAACCCCATGGACTGTAGCCTACCAAGCTCCTCTGTCCATGGGATTTTCCTGGCAAGAGTACTGGAGTGGGGTGCCATTTCCTTCCCCAGGGGATTTTCCCAACCCAGGGATCAAACATGGGTCTCCTGCATTGCAGGCAGATGCTTTACTGTCTGAGTCACCAGGGAAGCTTCAACTTCCAACAACTGATATTAATCTGTATTTTCTTCAGGTCTCCATTTAAAATCTCCTAAGCTAAAGCTCCAACACTCTGACCACCTGATGAGAAGAGCCAATTCATTAGAAAAGACCCTGCTGCTGGGAAAGATTGAAGGCAGGAGAAGATGGGGATGGCAGAGGATGAGATGGTTGGATGGCATCACCGACACAATGGACTGAGTTTGAGCAAGCTCTGGGAGATGAAGGACAGGGAAGCCTGGCATGCTGTAATCCATGGGGTTGCAAAGAGTCAGACACAACTGAGCAACTGAACAACAAGCTTCTTTTTAGAAAACAGTGAGTTAAAAACAAATTCCCCTCCACATTTTCTCCAAGAAGATCATCTGCAAAGCCTCTGAACAGATAATAGGAAATATCTTATGTCTTTATTCCAATACTTTGAAAAAGTCAAAATGGGAAATCAGATAATCCAATTCTATGAAAAAATTTTAAGATTTCTTACCTCGACCTAAAACACAAATAGCCATTAAGTTCGATGAATAATAAGTAGAATGGAATTTCAGGAGCTCTTGTCTTACATCAATGCCTTCTTGGTTCGGTCTAGTCTCTAGAGTATATTTGTTACCTAAAAAGAATGAAAAACATTTCTAAGAAAAAGCAAAATATGTGAATTTTAAAGCTTCATAATTATTACTAACACTGCTTTAAGGTAAACTTAAAAAACAGAGTCCAAACAAACACATTCATAATGACTAGTCAAGCATGTTTGATCATAACCTGGATAAACAGGACAGTATAGAACAAACTAGTAAAATTTTATCTATAGAGCTTTCCCTCTGGAACTTGAAGTGCTTTATAAAAATTACAGTTCTTAAAATTCCTATGAGGTGGTAGGTATTATGAGCACTTACAAGACAAAAATGAGGTCCACATGGCCTCCATTCACACTTATTTTAATTTCCAATTCCCTAGGTAGCTCCAAAATTAATTGAACACAGTCACAGAGGGATCTTTTTGGAACTTGCCAAGTTACTTGTGGAAAGAAATGTACTATTCTTGGCTGAAGCATTAAATTTGTGATATGAATTCTCATGAATTTGATCTAGACTGGTAAAAATAGGATCCAATGCCATTCTTGTAAGTCTCAAGCGAGGTATACAGAGTATCACTATGAGATCTATTATAAAATTTAATAACTAATTCAATTAGGATAAAATGTGCATGTCAAGAGCAAATAGTCAAACTCTCTAAGTACTACATTTCTAATAAAGATCTTGCCATTTAAAGGCTGGGAAGTGGAATTTCAGTAATTGGTATCACCCTAAAAATGGCATCTTGACTAGAAATATCTTAAAATCTAGTATAGTAACTTTTACTGTTCCCACTCAAACTACTAAATGGGTTCCTGGCAGAACATATTCTCGACGTGTTTCTCCCCCCTTGGGTTATCATAATGGCTGATGAACTGGCATTTAGAGAATCTCTCTTTCACTAAACTGGGATCCAGAGAGAGCCACCAGATGGCGTTCTCAGATCCAGTCTTTATCCTTGAAGAGCTGCATTGTACTCTTAGCCAAGATTCATGCCCTGAATGCTTCAATCAACAGATCTAGTGGAGTGTGCAAGAAACAGTCCAGCAAGTACTCAGTAACCTTTTTCTAGTTAGAAAGCAATCAAATGTACTCATATTCACTGGCAGCAGGCTGCTAATCAAGCTTCCAGGTTCTTCACCAGTTTCAAGAAAGATCCAGTTCCACTCCAGATCTGCTCTACTTGAGGTCCTAAAACATCCCCTCATTCTGCCTGAGGGATCAAGATGATCTAAAAAGTATCCAGAGTCCAATTCCTCAGAGAAAGACAGAAAGAAAAGGACAACAACAACAACAACAACAAAAAGCTCCTTTTCTGGGTAATGGTTGAAAGTTCTCATATTAAGGTGAAATTTGAGTATATACTTCCCTTTTTTACTAAATGAAGGTTCTAGAAGCCTCAGTTCCAGGGGGACTAGGCCCTAGAGCTTCATTACTCATTTACACTGCAAAGCACACATTCTTAAAAATATGTGCATTAAAATCGACACACTGGGACACCCAAGCTTGGAGAAATCGTTTTATTTCAGGGATATAAGTGTGATAGCGTTAGACAGAAATCACATTTTCAGTGTCAAGTGTGATCTGATATGCCTATTCACAATCTGGTCAATATATTGGTTTTTAAAACAAAACCTCAAATCAAAATATATAAAGACAAAGGGTGTGGCCTCTGTCTAGAACTTAAAATTCTTTCAGCTTGACTCATTCAAGCTCATTCTGCTTTTATTTTAATATATCTGAATATCTTACCATTCTAATCCCTACCCTTTATCTTTAGGTTCATTTAAGAACACAGAGATAGGGACTTCCCTGTTGGACCAATGGCTAAGCCTCCGTGCTCAAAATGCAGGGGGCCTAGGTTCGATCCTGGGTCAGGGAACCAGATTCCACATGCCACAATGAAGATCTAAGATCCTGCATGCCACAACTGAAACCCAGCACAGCCAAACAAATAAATAAATATTTTAAAAATAAAAACAGAGATTTAAAAAAAAAACAAAGATAAAGCACGAACATACTCTGAATACACTAAGATATGTATCACTGGAAAAATACTGACAATGTCACAGTAAAAAGAGCCAGAGGACCACAACAGAATACTATACTGCAAAAAGAATGAATAACCCACTGTTCATATGCAACAGTGTGGAGGAATTTCACAACTTCCAGGTTTAATGTGAGAAGCCAGACACAAGAAACAGAAACACTGTATTATTTATACAAAACATAAAAACAGGCTGAACTAATCTTAGTCATAAAAAGTCAGAATAGACGTGATCCTTGGGTAGGTGGATAATGAATGTCTACCGATGGGTACAAAAAGGTGTTGGTAATCTGTTTCTTGACTGGTGCAGTCTGCTGAGGTTTTTGAAAATTCAATGAGCTGTATATAAATAAGAGCAGTATATTCATTCAATAGATTTTTCAAATAGCAGCAAAAGTAAAATAACCACAATAATTTATCAGAGCCACACATACTTTTCAGTATATTTATTATATCAATATTTCAACAACAAATTAAAATGAGCCAAAGGGGCTATTTTGTAAACAGCAACCTGGATCACCTAAGGGACAAAAATCTAGTGATTCTGTACCTCTGGCCAAACGGCTAAATAGAGACTCAATCACATTTGCTCTGAAAAGTGGCTTTTAGCCACAAAGATTCCATTCTGTGAAATCCACATATTCATTTATTTGCTACCTAGATGTTTCCAGGCTTTCTAATATGTAACGATAGAAGGGAACTCTGGTCCATTTGGGAACACAGCCCAGAATGCCAGTCCTGTATCCTAAGATGCTCCTGAGTTAGAAAGAGGAAATGGTCTCCACTATGACTCTCTTGGGGTCAGATAGTCAGCTCTTAATACATTGACAGAAAAACATGAATACTAGGAGCAAATGGGCCAAAGAGTCAGGCAAATTGATTAATCCTTTTATTAAATCTTTTTAAGAAGTTTTTCAAAAACAAGAAGGCTAGCTAATGGAAGTTCTCAAGAAATAGTTGAGGAAATGAAGAGAAAAGCAGGACATAACACAGAATACTTAAATTACTGAGCAGACTCTGTTACTATCAGAGCCATCATCCCCAGGTAGGGAGCTACAGAGGAACAAGCACTGGCTTTGGTGTGAGCAGAGCTATCAGCTAATCTAGGGTCAATCGTCTTCTGGTTACATGACTAAACAAGACTTCCTTAGGCTCAATCTGCTGTCCTGACATTGGTAGACTTACACCAAATTTAAAAAAAAAAAAAAAAAAAAAAAAGTGTGTAAAAAAGTGTAAGACTAATATTTAACAACCAATTAATAGAATAAAAGTCTGATGATACCAAGCATTGTGGTGAAACGAGAACTCAGATGCTGCATAAGGGAGTGCAAACTGGATCAACTACTATAAGAAACAATTTGGCAATATCTGTGCAATCTAAAGATGTACATATCCTAAAACACAGTAATTCTACTCCCAGAGTTTCACTCCTAGAACCCTAGAGAACTCTGTGCACAAGAAAACATGTGTAAGAAGGCTTATAGCAGCACTATTGAATCAACAGGAAAAAGGATAAAGAATAGTAATGTATTCAATAAATTTTTCAGAAAGCAGCAAAAAAAATTATCAGAAACACACTCACCAATATGAATAACTCCTACAAATACACATTAAATGAAAAAATACAAGTGGTAGACATTACTTACAAAATACCGTTTTTATAAAACTAAGAAACTATACAACACATTGCTTAGAAATAAATGCATGTCTTAGCAATGTTATCTCTTGGGAGCAGGGAGGAAAATGCAATTGGGGAATTGTGCAACAGATGCTCAAACTGTACTTGAAACGTTCTGTTTCTTCAAGTAGTGTGTAAAGAATGACCTGGGCAAAGCTTTGGTACTGATCTCTTTTATGACAAATAATAAATCTGTAAAAACATTAAAGAATCGAAGATAATACTTGATGTATAGCAGGAAATAGACAACCAGTAGAAGCTACTTCTGTTATGATTTGAATTGTAGGAGGGACTCCTGGCTTCTGAATATAGCATAGGATCTTTGTCACTAAAGTAGGGAAGAAAGCTCAGTAAATGGTTCAGATGACCTTCTTCTGCCTAAGAATCTACATGTGGACAACAATGTGAATATGGCTGGGATAACAAATACCAGTTCAGTCTCTACACATATATTGTCCTCATTTAGCACCAAGTCAGCAGGGGCACTTCTACCCAATTCAAACACTGCTACACAAATCTTGAATCCTACCTTTCTGGCTCTGTCACCGTAAGAGTAAGCTCCAGCGGAAGACTGAGGCTGTCAGGGTTGCTGACTCACTGGGACCTTCCACTCTGGGCCTGCTAGGAGAGAGCACTGGCTTGGAGGTTGGGAGATTCAGGGTTTCTAAACATCCTGACTCCATCATCTTCTAATTAAGCAACCCTGGAAAAGTCTACAAATGTCTCAACATGGATACATGCCCAGTTGTTAAGAAAAAGGGTCAAACCCTGACCCTAGCTGTGGGCACAGGCAAGTTTCTTTACCTCTCTAAGCTCCACTTTTCTTATTCATAAATAAGAATCATGAGAACCAATCTCACAGGATTGCTGTGAGGATTAAATGAATAATCTGTGCTAAGGCACAGCACAGAATCTATCAGACAATAATTACTTAATAGGAACTTGGGTTGCTATGAGGTTTATGAAAAGTGATTAATGGATTTTGAAGAGGGTTTTGTATACTGTGTAAATTTTATCCTATGTTTTCATTACAAGAACTATGTGTGTTCCGTCACTCAGCTGTGTTTGACTGCAATTCCATGGACTGTAACCCACCAGGTTCCTCTGTCCATGGGATTTCCCAGGCAGGAATAATGGAGTGAGTTGCCATTTCCTTCTCCAGTTCTTCACACAGACTATAAATCCTATTTTTAAAAAAAGGCTTACAAACTCAGTACTAATGTATATGAGTGCTGATTTTCAAGTAAACAGAATGTATTTTCCTGGAAAATTCTAAAGCCAGCCAAATAATTCTTACACTCTGTGGGAAAGACTGAGTTTGAAGTTTTAGAAATATGTTTGAGAAATCAAAGTTGTCTCCAACTATATGTCTCATAGGTTCTCAAAGAAAAGTCTATTTGTTAGTTATAACCATGAAACTCTGAACTGTTCTCTGAAAACCCAAGATCATGAAGGTTAGTTTAATATATCTACAGTTAGTTACTTGGAATTATTATAATCTTTTTTTTTTTTTTAAGCTCTTTCTTCTTGCTATAGAAATCTTCTAAAAATCCTGGAAGAAACCAAAGTCTTTGGAGATCTATAAATTTTCCTAAAAAATTAAAAGGGACAGTTCTTCTGGATCTGGGTAAGGACATGCAAGTGTGAGACATGAGTTACTAAAGAAAGGGGACTTGAAGTGAGAACCTCTTAAATGCCACAATAAAGCAACTGTACACTTAAATTTCTAGTTTTCCACAGACACATTTCCTAGCAAGGGGAAAAAAAGGTACTAACAAAAGCCATGGAAAAACCTGGAGAATAATAAATGACTAAGCAGTCTAAACCATATCAAATATTTTTATATCTACGAATTATCATACTAAAAAAAAATAAATTAGTCATCATTCAAAGATGCCAGGGAACCAACTCAATATTCTGAAAACTGGTAAATAAAAGGAATGAATCAAATACTTATCTTGCTTTTTCTATAACTGTACCAACTGGGGAGCCAAATAGCAGAAAAGGAGATTTTCTTTTTATAGTCGTACTCAAGCAAATCAATATGAGAAAAAGTAACGGAATTAAAATTACAGGGGTGATGCATTTGAGGACGGTTGTACCAACATAAACAGCAAACTAGACATTATATGCCCCCCGACGAAAGAACACATCACCATCTATGAAGCCTTCTTCAAAAACGGATACACTTGAATCTAATCAGGCCTCTATATCCAACTGCCAACTTGTGGGAATACAGAAGAAAGAGGAATATATTAAACTACATTGCTGGGAATGCAATCAGCAAAAGCTAGGCTATGAAAAGTCCTACATAACAAACATCCTAATTTTCAATAAATAAATTCCAGGGAGTCAAAGGGAGGGAGTGCAGGAGAGAGATGACTATTTGAAACCAATAGACTATTTGAAACTTAAGTGGATCCTAATTTAAATCAATTTTAAAAATTAAAACTTTCATTAGACAACTAGAAATTTGAACACTACCTGCATAGTTGGCGATATTAATGAAAATGCTAAAAAGAGTCATTATCTTTACAGACATATATCGAAATATATGCGAGTAAAATGATATGATGTCTGGGATCGCTTCAAAATGATGTAAGATGGTGACTGGGCATGTGGGTCAGACAAGACTGGCCAGGAGCAAAGTGATGGGTTCTTAACATTTTGTCTACTTATATATGTTCCAAATTGTTCACTTAGAAAGGAATAGAGAGACAAAACGGAGAAAAAAGTAACTTTTACTGGGGTCTAAATTGTGTGTCATTATCATCATCCCAGTATATCATGAGGTGTTCAACTACCTTCTGGTTGATATTTCATATTTTTTGGTTCTAATCCATTTCCCTACTCCTTCCTACAAAAGCATCCTTTATTACGGCCAAACTTCTCTAACTCAGGTTCTCCAAACGACACTGGGCTCACTCCTTGGTCTTTGCCTCTCATCATGATTTTGGGGGTTAACCTAACATTATCTCGATTCCTGGGTTGGGAAGACCCGCTTAAGAAGGGATAGGCTACCCAATCCAGTATTCTTGAGCTTCCCTTGTGGCTCAGCTGGTAAAGAATCCACCTGCAATGTGGGAGACCTGGGTTTGATCCCTGCGTTGCAAAGATCCCCTGGAGAAGGGAAAGGCTACCCACTCCAGTATTCTGGCCTGGAGAATTTCACGGACTATACAATCTATGGGGTCGCAAAGAAGCGGACACAACTGAGTGGCTTTCACTTTCACTAACATTATCACAAGAAACACAGACTTGAAGTTCAGGCTGACCTGATACTGAATCCCATAACCTACAGATGCTTCTACTGCCAGCCTCCCTCTATTCCTTCCTCCCTGTGTCCCCCACAAGGCTATGAAACGTTGGTCTACTTATTCTGTCAGTATTAATTTTGGCATCTGTCAAATGGGATGAGGAAAATTTCGGTACCGTGGTGAAGGTTAAGTGAAATCATATTAGGTAAAACGCCTGCCCAGTGGGTGGCACTTAATGCTCAGACAATAAATAATAGTTCCTTTTCCTTTCCTTCTAAGAGTGACTCTTCCTCTGCCTAAGACAATCCGACCCACCCTTCAGGAAAATTCAACTTGCACCTCCTCTGAGATCCCGAAGAATTTAAATTTCTAGGCAATCATAAAGCAGGAGGAATAATAGTACAGTGGTTAAGGGCGTTAGCCCTGGTTCTAGCAATCGAAAGCTGAGTGACCCTAAGCAATTTAATCACTTCTCTCAAGTCTTAGTTCATTTATCTATAAGATAGAAATAATAAGGGCATGTACCTACTAGGGAGATTGTGAGAATTAAGTTAAATAATCCAGGCAAAGTGCTTAGTGCAGCACTCGGTAAAACGTGACAAGGAGGAAAAAAGAAGAGAAAATCAAGTCTGAGATTATACTCCAGTGAAATTTTGAGTCTGACTTGCCTCTCCAACCTAAAAGTATCTTTAGTGCAAAGACGTTGATTTACACTTTGCATTTTCTAATGCACTTTACATGTAGAAGACCTTTATAAAATTACCTGTCAACAAAGAGAGAGAGAATCTGAGCGTGTGTATAATACCGTACTCAGATTCCTATAATCCTTTGTGGTATGTGCTACAAAGCATAATTGTTACCTAACAATTAAGAAAGAAAAACATCACCTGTATCTAAATACAGCCCCACCCTCTATTTCCAGATGCCCTCCCATTTTGTCTTTCATTCCATTAAGGAGTGCCTGTTTTGTTTCCCTCACCCACATCCTGATTTTTTTCTATTTCCTTCTCTAACTAAACCCAGTTGCTCCCACAGGGTCTGTTGGGTTAGGTTTAGAGAAATAGATCACTAAGAATAATCAGAACTAAAATTTTCCTTTCCTGTTCCAAACAACTTTAAAAAATTCAACTGCTTCTGCTTTTATCCCATGGAGAGGCAGAGAAAAAAAATTTTTTTTAAGGTAACAAGGCAGAGAAAAGGCATAAAATTTATCAGCAACTGTGGAACTATAACTAAAGGTATATGTGAGTGACAAACGAAGGGGCAAAGGGAATGTCATCACCAATCAGTGGTTCAGCTTAAAAAGAGAACAGAACATTTCTCTAATAACACTCTCCTACAATCACATCAAACCCACTGCACAAAGTTGTGGCTGCCCCTCACAACTTCATGGCAAAGACTTTTTCAAAATTTTGCTATTTTTCACAGCTGTCTGTGTGTGCTCTGTTGCTCAGTCATGTTTGACTCTTTATGACCATGGACTGGTAGCCCACCAAGCTCCTCTGTCCATGGGATTCTTTTTAGCAAGATTACTGGAGTGGGTTGCCATTTCCTCCTCCAAGGGGATCTTACTGACCCAGTGATTGAACCTGTGTCTCCTACATTGGCAGGAGGATTCTTTACCACTATGTCACTGATCCTCTATCATACTGTAATTATAGAATCTCTCATTTCAGTTCAGTTCAGTCGCTCAGTTGTGTCTGACGCTTTGCGACCCCATGAATCACAGCACGCCAGGCCNTCTTTTCCTCTATTTCTTTGCATTGATAGCTGAGAAAGGCTTTCTTATCTCTTCTTGCTATTCTTTGGAACTCTGCATTCAGATGCTTATATCTTTCCTTTTCTCCTTTGCTTTTTGCTTCTCTTCTCTTCACAGCTATTTGTAAGGCCTCCCCAGACAGCCGTTTTGCCTTTTTGCATTTCTTTTCCATGCATTTCTTTTCTCTCATTTACTGAGTATCATTAGGACCAGACTTTTGGCTAACCACTTTACACCAACCAGACACGAGAGGAAACTGAGGCTTACAGAAGTTAAGAAACTGGCCCACTCTTGTCTGGTCAGTGGTAGAACAATGATTCAACCTCAGCATAGCCCATCAGAGAACAAGCTTTACATCACAGAGGAATCTACTACTGGGAGGTGGGATTACTGGCTGAAGTCTGAGGCTAGAGAGATCACATAGGGAGTTAATGAAGACATGTGTGTGGAGACAGATTCAGCACATAACTACAAAAATAACTTTCAAAGGAACTGACTCTAAATAGCCTTTGCCTATTTCTCTTTCTCTAGTGAACTGCTTTTATCTTTCACTTACTTACTTATAGAAGTTTTTATCTTTTACTTACTTACTTACAGACGTTCTTATCTGCTATACTGTTTTGCAAGACTTTTCACTGTGTATGTGCTTGTCTTTTCTGTGTCTGTACTGAACAGAAATTTTAAGTCTTAATGTAATCAAATTTATATTTAAATATATGCTTTAGCATTAAAAATATGGTTTGTGATATGTATGCTCGAGTACATTTTCCTAGCCTAATATTTAAAAATATTTTCTTCTAAAAGTTATATAAAGTTTTTTTCTATAATTAGGTCCAATCAACCTAGAATTTATTTTTGTGCATGGTGTGAGATGAGATCTAATTTTATTCATCTCTACATGAATAAGTAGCTGCCCTTGCACCAGTCATTGAAAGGTCCACCCTTTCCTTACTCATTTGTCACGTGCCTCTGTCTTATGTCTAAGTTTCCAAACATTTGTAGATATGCTTCTAGGGTTCATAATCTGTTCTACTGTTATCTTCATGTTATTTTTGCATCAATTTCACTACTCTAACAACTGAAGTCTTGGCACCTGGTAGAAATAGTGTCTTCTTCGTTGTTCTTCAAAATTATCTTATTCTTGGCCCTTTACTCTTTCTTATTAATTTATAATCAGATTATAAGATTATTAAAAAGAAAAAACAAAAAACAAAAAACCTCAGGTTTTCAAATGGCACTACACTGATTTTAGATAAATTCAGAGTGAAATGTATCTTGTAATATTGAGTTTACCCATCCATGAACATGGTTTATCTTCCCATTTACTCAGGTACTCTTTTATATCCACTATATATTTCTTGCTCCTCTGTTAGTGTTATTTCTCAATACCTTATAGCTATTTTTATATTTCTATAGGAAATATAAAATAATACTACAGGATTATTTCCTATAGTAGTATTTTTCTAATTGATTACTATCGATACAAGAAAAGGGGTTTCCCAGGTGGCGCTAGTGGTAAAGAATTTGCCTGCTAATACAGGAGACTCAAGAGACTCAGGTTCAACCTGGAGAAGGCTATGGTAACCCATTCCAGTATTCCTGCCTGGAGAATCCCATGGACAGAGAAGCCTGGCAGCCTACAGTCCATGAGGTCACAAAAGAGTCAGACACGACTGTAGTAACTGAGCACACACAAATACAGTGCTTCTCTTCTCTTGACAACAGTGGTGAATTATCTCGTTTTTGATGATTGATCTGAAGATCTTGAATTTTTTATGCAATCATATCATATGGAAACAAGAAGTTTTCTCTTTCTTCCTTCCAACCTCTTACTTATCACTTGTTTCTTCCCTTGACTTCCTGTAATGACTAGTATCTATAGCAGAGCTGAACAAAAACAGTGATTAGAAGGTACTCTTCTTTGTTTTTGTCTTTCAACAGAAATCCCTTTGAAACTTCAGAATTAATCATGATGTTTGACATAGGCTTTTATCAACTCAAAGAGTTTTTTGTTGTTTTGTTCATAAATGAGTGCTTTTTTGTTGCTTTGTTCATGAAGGTGTTTTAACAAATGCTTTTCTTGAGTCTACTGAAATGACTGCCGATCACTTTGAATTACCTAAACTGTGGAACCCACTTGATTGTGNCAGAATTAATCATGATGTTTGACATAGGCTTTTATCAACTCAAAGAGTTTTTTGTTGTTTTGTTCATAAATGAGTGCTTTTTTGTTGCTTTGTTCATGAAGGTGTTTTAACAAATGCTTTTCTTGAGTCTACTGAAATGACTGCCGATCACTTTGAATTACCTAAACTGTGGAACCCACTTGATTGTGAGGAAATAAATTTAATGTATTGAAAGATCTAAATTAAAAAAAAAAAAAAAATATATATATATATATATATATATATATCAGAGGGTACCAGACTACATCTGAAAATATAAGATAGGTAATGTTTGGTAAAACTTTTGGTCCAGTGGCTTACATGTGCTGTGAGTAAAATGTACTGTGGGTTGTATAAAGAAAAGTTTGAAAGCCACTGACCACTTTTTCAGTACACTGTTAAAGACAAGCATTTTATTGCAAGGTTTTCTTAAAAGCACACAATGCTTGATCTTTGCTCATTTAAAAACACCTAGCTTTAAAGTATTATTAATATTAAAATAACAAACCACATTCCCTAGATGGACAAAATGGGCCACCTTCATAGAATCGTCTGAAGTTACTAAAAAATAATAAAAGTAAATTAAGTATGATTTCTGGCAAGGTTTTTTCTGCCAGAATAACTTTAACTAAGGGTATTTATTACAGCTTTTATCACATTTTCAAACTTGTCTGTGACCTAACAATGGACAGAAACTCCACTCCAAAAAAGCTCAACATTAGTTTATATTTCTAAAATCAACAGGTAACTTAGTGTTTGCATTACTTACATCACATTTTCTGTACTTTTGTACCAAGTGT
This sequence comes from Neotragus moschatus, assembly GCA_006410615.1. Taxonomy (NCBI): domain Eukaryota; kingdom Metazoa; phylum Chordata; class Mammalia; order Artiodactyla; family Bovidae; genus Neotragus; species Neotragus moschatus. The sequence continues at coordinate 1,816,808 of SJYA01003118.1, read as the reverse complement.
GGCTAACTCACCTCTCAGCTGTTTATATTACTTCATACTTTGTTGATTAACTGCCCAGCCTTGTCAGAGGTTATGAAAACAAATATGCTCCCAAATCCCACCTCTACATAATTGATCATTCAATGTTTTTCTTCACTTATCACTCCTGATACCTTAAGATATCTTAAGATTGTTTTGTGTTTGTGACCAGAGGCAATACTGCTCACCTTATTCACTGGATTTATTTCTGGAAGATCTGTGGCTGCTTCCTGATTATGCTGACTATGATTTATCACCAGTGAGACCATTTTAAAGGAGGCAACTCCCAAAAAAGAGTTCTAACACGTTCTGACAATAGCAGCATTGTTGGTGGAAGCACCTAACCTGCCAAAGGGACTATTTAAAGGACAACAATCACTGGATGTAGTGATTTTGAAATTTGGTTTTCAAATTCATATTCCCTCGATATACCATGTATGCTCATGTCCTCTATAAAAGCCACTTTTCAGAAAACTGATCATTACATAGACATTTTAAGGACCATAATATTCACCTTAGCAATGATACAAAGTGCCAAGTGTTACAAGTCTAAAGAATACAGTATCACTGCTTCTAATTGGAATTTTTATAGACTTCTATTTTGCTATGCTAATTCCCTGGTTGCTGCTGGATATATTAGAATAGTATTCAAACTGAAAGAATGCTGGCTTCTTAGTCTTTTTCAAATGTCCCCCAAATAAACTTATAAACATAAATTTAAGTACATTAAACAATCTATTTTATGCTATTTTATAATCCCTAAAGCCATGTTTTAAAAATCATAGCAACCTTTCACAATGACTACATCTGGTAAAGTGGGAATGGTAACAGCCGATAAAGAAAAGGGCAACTTTTTGTTTTTGCTTTTTTAAAACATACTTTTGTATTATTTAAATATTTTAGCTGTACTTTTTAATGAAAAATTGAATAAAGAAAAAGGGTACAATTATAAAATCAGGTATCTCCAAATTTATTTTATGCTACTCCCTGTCATCCCATCTCTAACCTTCTACTAGGATGCTGCAGCACTTTGGCAGCAGGGACCTCGTGTGTCTTCTACAGTCAGGCCTAGAGCAGACGCCATGCATTTATGGAGCAGACGCCATGCATTTATCTATTTGTAGACAGTAGAGGCGGAGGCAATGGGAGTATGGGAGTCAATAAGCCTTGAAGTGGACATTCTATTTATTCAGAATAAAGAGCTCTATTATCTCCGCTCCTTGACATGCTGGTTAATATCTACTCACAACTCTTAACTGCTCTGTTCTTGAAATAGCTAGACCCCTATTTGTATGGGATGGCCAGAGGTACCCTCTAGAGGACCAAATAACTGGTTAGGCCACTGTTATTACAATTTTGAGAATATAATTTCATATATTACATTCAAAGTCCAATGCCAGAATCCCTCTGTTGTACACCTGAAAATTACATAATATTGTACACTGACTACACCTCAATTAAAAAAAAAATCCAATGCCAACAGCCCAACTCTTACTGACACCTTTTTTTTAACTACTAGCCAAAATGTTACCCATCTGTTAAAAACTGATTACTATTTCTAAAGTCTAAATTTAATTTTATATTTTGTTATCCAATAAACTTGTTTCATATTTTGTTACTCTTCCTTCTCCTTAATCTATCACCTTCTGCACAAAACTCATATACCTAAGCTTTAACCCTTTTTTTAGGTCAAATATAGATGTTTCCCCAAAGACCTGCCAAACAACATATATGTAGTGGTATGGTTTAAGTAATACCAGGGGCTAACAATCTGCCTTGCAACGCAGAGGACACAGGTTCGACCCCTGGTCAGGGAACTTAGGGGTCATGGAACCAAGACCCCACAGGCCACAGAACAACAAAGTCTCTGTGCTTCAGAGTTGACTCACCACACCTAGAGAATCTGTTTGCTGCAACAAAAGATCCTCATGCATGATGCAACTAAGACCCGATGCAAGCAAATAAACAATTATTTTAAAAAAAGAAAGAAAGAAAGAAAGACCAGGGAGGAACAATGATATAACAACCACTTATCAGCTCCAAACTCTAAGGAGTTCTGCAATCTTCTATCCTAAACTGTAAAATACAATACCGGGCAAAGAGGCCATGTTTTAAATGAGGTTAAGGAGAACTAATGCATTAAAGCCGCTGCTGACAAACCTGTTCCAAATTTACTGAAGGGATGTTTGGGATTCCCTGTAGCTTTTTCCAGCTGAAAGAGTCTCCAGGCATCGTTCATCACATTCTTCTCATGTTCTGAATCAACTGCATTCACCTCTCTGTCTTTGCAGCTCTCATCAAACAAAGGGCACAGGAAAAACTGTGCAAATCTAAGGGTGTGAAACATAATTAACAATTTTAAAGTTGTTATTCTGAGTGGCCTCAGAAAAATCTTTTTAAAAATGTTTGAAACTTAGGAAATAGGAATTCTATAGAATCAGAGAAAACTAAAATTGCTACAAAGAAAAAAGGAACATAAGTTCTAAGCAATATAAGAAAAAAATATTATACATATGTAAATTCAGAGAACTCTACCCTAGCTATGTCACCTAATTAGTGAAAATATAAAAAGATTAACCTCTGATTTTGACAGTTCCCACCTGTTGTTACCATATCACCAAGCAATTCACCAGCTGGGTATCCTAAAATTCAACTCAGTCGATACCATGAGATCTCACAGGTCCTACAAGGCTCATCCCTCCCTCTCACCCCTTCCCCTCTGTCCCTAACTTCAAACATCAACCACAGGTCCAGGCTGTCACCTGGGCTTCTGACCAAGCACTATAGATCATAGATCAGAGGCTCCCACAACCTCCTCCTTGGATGCAATTAATATGCTAGATCAGCTACAGGACTCAGAGAAACATTTTACTTAGTAGATTACTGTATTTATTATAAAAGGATATGATTTAGGAACAGCTAGATGAAAGAGATGCGTAAGGCAAAGTATGTGGGGAGGGTATGGCGCTTTCATGCTCTCTAGGTAGGCCACTCTCCCCACATCTCCACGTGTTCACCAATCTGTAGGCTCTCCAAACTTCAACAGAATTGAGTAAGTCACTGGGCACTGGTGTCTGAAATCAACCTCCACCTTGTGGACTGAAAGTCCCAACCTTCTAAATACAGGGCTGGTTCCCCTGGCAACCAATCCCTAGCCTCAAATTATCAAGGAACTTTCCTAAAGTCACTTCATTAAAATAACAAAATGCAACTTTATGGCTCTCAACACTAAGGAAATTCCAACAGTTTCAGGAGCTATGGTCTAGGATAAGGGACAAAGACCAAATATATATTTCCTAATATAAATCAAAATACAACAATAAAAGGTCAGGGTAGACTTGCAAAACAGTGGGGCAGATTAATAAGACAATAGCAATCTAATCTATCTACTTAAGATTTGCAATCTGGGATGTCTATAAAAATCTCTGTTGTACATGGATAATTCTCCAAGAAAGGAAAACGCAGCTGATATAGTTCTCAGGAAATAAATATTAAATTTAGTTTTAAGTGCAATTTCACTAAGACTCAGGCATTTTAGGACAAACTAAGTGACCTATTTAAAAGGCTCTATTTGAATATTTTTCCTTCTTAAGAACTTTATAATTAGTGAAAAAAATAATAGTATGAAAAACATATGACAGTAGTTTGACTAAGATATAATTGTGGACTTTTATGAAATATTAAGAGAATTTTTAAAATTTAAAAGCAGTGGTTTGACAAATAAAATGGCATGTAACTTTAACATAAATAGTCTATTATATTTCTCTTGAGGTTGTTCTTTAATAGTAGTACCAAAGCTGAACTGAGATTCCTTTGGTTAATAAATTAACTCTTCTACACCAGGTTGCAATTTAAATCATGATTTCATATAGTAATTCTTAAATTTAGACCCCATCTTATAAAAACAACATCCAGAATTCAGATAAAGCCGAGAGCAGAGACTGTCTGAATGGGACTATATTCAGTGGGCCTAGAGACTCCTGGGTTTATAAACATCTCAGCAATTGCACCTCACAGTGCAGCCATCAAAGAAGTTGCTACCATTACTTGGTATTATTTTAAGCACACAGTGAATACAGTCCTGTGCTAAGTACTTTACACACACCAACCCAAAGGGAAACGCTATCTGGGGCCCATAATTAATGATATATGGAAACAGCTAATTCTGGACATATAACCACTTTTACCTACCTCAATACACTGAGGCTGGGAAAAGTACCTAATAGCTACATACCATAGCTGGACAAAGCCACATAAAGGGTCATGATTCTGACACAGTATAATCAGTACTTTTAAAAGATGCCCTATACAAGTAGCTTTTTTTTTCACTCTGATCCAAGTAACAGACATCCTCCATCATACAGAGATCTATTATACGAACATCTGCTGAGGCATTTATAAAGCAGGAAATTAAATTCGGTGTATGATCCCAAGGAACTCATTAATGGAAGTCTTCTGGGAATACATACAAAAGATGATTACATCTCAAAGCTGCTGCCTAAAGACTGAAACATAAGCTAGAGTAAGTAAGAAACAGACTACTCTGATCCAGTCCTATATCCTGAACCCATGCCTTTGTTCTTCTGTTAACGTTCTTTGTGCTACAGAACAAATTCAAACTATTAGGTTAGGGGGAAAAAAAATGACTATTAATTTAAGAAAGCAATTAAAGCTGAGAATTAAAAACTGTGAAATCAAACTTCATTATAGATCCATCAAAAACGCTGCAGAATTACACCTTCTTGGTAACACAGAGAACTATAAAAATTCACCAAGGGAAAAATTACACTTTGAACAAACAATGAATCAAATCACTGATATAATGAAAAATTAGATACTGTTAGCTGCTTAGAAAATTGACCAAGAAATTTAATTAGCCTAATGGAGGCTGCTCCAGAAAATACTTTCACAAAATATCCCCAGGGTTGAAACAGCAGGTCAAAACATTCTGTATCTACTAAATATCCTTGAGGAATGAGGAACTAAAGGAGAACAGAATATTTAAGTTCTTGTATTCTGAAACATAAATATGTTTGAAAAGATATCCATGACACAAGTACAGTTTATTCTTCATCGTATGCTTCATATGCAATACCAGTTAGAATGGGAAAGGCTGGTGAGAATTTTATAAGTCAAAAAAACCTTTTGTAGTCCTGAAAGCTGGTTTAAAGTCATGCCATTATTTCTCCTCTACTATAAAGTAAGTATATAACATCACTCATTATTTTCTGTTTGTAAAACCCAGGGGTCAAAAAGAACTGGTTAAAAAACAACAACAACAACAAAATACTGTTTAAAATATACTGTTAAGCTATAAAGCTGTGAAGACATTTTTGTAAAAATAATAAGTATTGTTATTAACATGATAATTTAACAAAGTGAGATAGATAATTCACAGGATATTTTCAGCATTACCTGTCTAGCGCACCTTCTAGGTGTTCATGAGAAACATCAAAATAGTAATTGGTATGCTCTCCACTAGTGAAGGCATTTGAACTTCCTGCGTGCTCACTGAGAAACTGGCTGTATTCATTTTCTTTAGGGTATTTCTTTGTTCCCAAAAATAACATATGTTCACAAAAATGACTTAAGCCAGCAATATTTGGAGGATCTGACAACGAACCTGAAAGAGAGGGAAAAAATATATATAATAAATCATTTGTTTATATGTTGAAAAATATCAAGGACATATCAATCACAAGTGATTTGGAACTTCTGTTAGCAATGGTAACTCCAACCATAATCACAGAAAGTTAAGTACAGGCTACTCTAAATGGTACAACTTACATTCTAGCCCTAGCTTTTATCATCAGTTTGTTGTCGTTGTTCAGCTGCTCAGTTGTGTCTGACTCTTATGCGACCCTATGGATTACAGCATGCCAGCCTCCCCTATCCCCTTCACTATCTCCTGGAGTTTGCTCAAATTCACGTCCATTGCGTCACTGATGCTATCTAACCATCTTATCCTCTGCTGCCTCCTCCTCCTTTTGCCTTCAATCTTTTCCAGCATCAGCGTCTTTTCTAAAGAGTTGGCTCTTTGCATCACGTAACCAAAGTATTGGAGCTTCAGCAACAGTCCTTCCAATGAGTATTCAGGGTTGATTTCCTTTAGGATTGATCTCCTTGCTGTCCAAAGGACACTCAAGAGTCTTCTCCAGCACCACAATTCAAAAGCATCAATTCTTCAGCACTCATTCACGCTTCTTTATGGTCCAACTCTAATATCCATACATGACTACTGCAAAAACCAAAGCTTTGACTATCTGGATCTTTGTCAGCAAAGTGATATCTCTGCTTTTTAATATGCTATCTAGGTTTGTTATTGCTTTTCTATAAAGAAGCAAGTGTCTTTCAATTTCATGGCTGCAGTCATCATCCACAGTGATTCTGGAGCCCAAGAAATTAAAATCTGTCATCATCAGACTGACATCAGTTACCAGGTGACTTTCAGCAGATACTTAACCTCTTTGGACAGTAGTGTCCTCACACACCACACTGAGAGAAAGAGCTGAATTCACTGTTTTATAAGAGCTAGAAATTCTAGCTCTTATATTTTATTGAAAGAGACAATATAGGGTGGTGCTAAGAGCACAAGTTAGCAGGTCTATTAGCTGGGAAATGTTGAGCAAAATGTTTTGTTCCAGTCACTTTTTTAAGATATACTTCACTTAAGAGAGTTGAGCAACTTCAAATTAGATGACAATTTGCAAGGCACACTGAATTGTGTGTGGCAATCATCATTTGTCCAACTTATGGTTATTATCTTATTTCCCCAACTCTAAAATACCATTGAATTAAAAAAAAGTTTTTCAGAGAGGGAAAAAACTAAATGTACAAATAGACAAGAAGTAACTTGATTAAAGCAGCATTAAATGTGGGAGAAAAGTGCATACAAGAATTTAGGAAATATTCTATTCCTAGTGTATCAAGTGTATATGAAAGCAAAGGCAGTAGAACTGTTACTGTAAAGGATGGGAATGAATTTCCTCGCTGCTAAGTCACTTTTGCTGGAAACCTAATACGACACTCCCAGTAAAGGTGTGTGTATGCGCTCAGTCGTTCAGTCGAGTCCGACTCTTTGTGACCCCATGGACTGTAGCCCATCAGGCTCTTCTGTCCATGGGGATTCTCCAGGCAAGAATACTGAACTGGGTTGCCAAGCCTCCTCCAAGGGGATCTTCCCAACCTAGCGATAAAACCCAGGTCTTCTGCATTGTAGGTGGATTCTCTACCATGTGAGCCACCAAGGAAGCCTGGTAAAGGTAGGGTGGTTTAACATAGACAACTGTAGATTACCAACAGCTGTACTGGGCTACTGTACACAGTAACATACATCAAACTGGTAACTGCCAGGTCTCCACTGCATAAATATGGAGAGTCCAAATAACTGTAAATATTAGGTCAATGAAACTAAACAAAGCTTAATTCACAATTTTAAATTGTACCTATGTGTACATCAAGTGCTGCTGATGATTTATCTGTTGTTGGATCACTGACAAGAAGTACTTTGATCCCATTGGCCAGCTCAAGTCCGCGGTATTCTCGCTTGTCTTCATGAGATTTGATGATATGATTTCCTATTCTCTTGATAGCTGGATTATTCATTTTGCTGTAAGTCTTTTTTTGGAAACTGAAAAGAAAAAAACTTATTAATTGTTGGACTGTGGTTTCTTTTTGTTTTAATGATCAAGGAGTAACAAGCAAACCCATATATTATCAGAGTAAAAATGTGTACAACGAAGTACGACTGACAAACAATATTAGTTTCAGGTGCACAACAGTGATTCATTACAAACTGATCACACAGTAAGTCTACCATCTGTCACAAGACAAAGTTCTTAAAAGATTACTGACTATATTCCATACATTCCCATTGACTTATTTTTGAGTGGAAATTTATACCTCTCAATCACCTTCACCAATTTTGCCCAACTCCCTCTCCATTCTTTCCGCTAGAAACCAAGGATTTTCCCTCTGCATCTATGAGTCTGTTTTGTTTGTTCACTTGAGTTTAGATTCCACATATAAATGAAATCATATGGTATCTGTCTTTCTCTGACTTATTTCACTTAGCATAATACCCCTGTAGGTCCATCCATGCTGTACACACCACACACACGCACACGCACACACAGGAATATTACTCAGCCATGAAAAATAACAAAACCTTGCCATGTGCCATTCATCCACCACTTAGGTTACTTCCTTATCTTAGTTACTGCAAATAATGCCACAACAAACATAGGACTGCCAATACTTTTCAAGTCAGTGTTCTCACACTCTTTAGATAAATACCCAGAATTTGCTAGACTGCATGGTAGCTCTACTTTTAATTGTTTGAGAAACTTCCATGCTGTTCTCCATAGTGCTTGCTCCAGTTTATAGCCCAACCAAGGATTCCCTTTTCTCCACATCTTCACCAACACTTGTTTGTTGTTTTCCGCTTACATTTCTTCGTACCAGTCTTGTGATGACTGGCATTTCTTTCTTACATTGATCCATTAGTATTTCTTATTTCATGGTTTCACATCTCAAGTTTCAGTTATAAATTGATATTCTAAAAGTTACACTAAGATCCAAATATAAAATGAATAATTCTAGCTTTCAATGCAGAAAAAAAAAGTTCGAATTGCTTTAACTTAGAGTAACAGTGCTTCTTATTTTCTCTATACAGTACTATACAATGGGCTTCCCAGGTGGTGCTAATGGTAAAGAACTTGCCTGCCGGTGCAGGAGACATGAGAGACTTGGGTTCAATCCCTGGGTCGGGAAGATCCCCTGGAGAAGGGAATGGCAACCCACTCCAGTATTCTTGCCTGGAGAATCCCATGGAGAGAGGAGCCCAGTGGGCTACAGTCTACAGGGTTGCAAAGAGTTGGACACGACTGAAGCAACTCAGCACGCACACAGTAAAGTACACAAAGGCAAAACCACTTGTAGAGGATACAAGCACGACACAGTGTAAACCAGACCTGTGAACTGACGTGACTGTATATGCGAACGCACATTCACATCTTTGAAAGTCAGAAACTTAACTAGAAGTTCGTATGTAGGGGACTTACTGAAATGTCCTTTTTTGTCTTTTGTAACAGTCTTTGTTTTAAAACCTATTTTGTCTACTGTAAGTTTTGCTAGTCCAGCTTTCTTACATTTCTCTTTGCATGAAATCTCTTTCCATCCCTTCACTTCCAGTCTGTGTAAATCTGAAGTGAGTCTCTTGCAGGAAGCATATAAATGGGGTCTTTTTTTATATCCACTTAGCCATCCTATGTCTTTTGATTAGAGCATTTAGTTCATTTACATTCAAAGTAATTATTTTTAGCAATATACTTATTGCCATTTTGCTATTCTTCTCTGTTCCTTTCTTATTCTCATATTCCTTTCCCTTGTGATTTGATGACTTTCTTTAGGGTTATGTTTGTATTCCTTTCTCTTTATTTTTTGTGTATCTATTATACTACAGGTTTTTGTTTGTGGCTACCATGGAGTTCAGTTCAGTTGTAGTATATAACAAATCTGAAAATCTGTCTTGCTAGTCCTTAGGTCATTCTCAAAGATAGTTGTTCCACATATAGTTGCAGTTTTGGTGTGTCCATGGGAGGAGGTGCGCTCAAGATCTTCCTACTCTGCCATTTGATCCAGACTCTAGAGGAAACATTTTACAGCCTATCTATATGGAACATAGATGGGGAAACCGTGGAAACAGTGTCAGACTTTATTTTTGGGGGCTCCAAAATTACTGCAGATGGTAACTGCAGCCATGAAATTAAAAGACACTTACTCCTTGGAAGAAAAGTTATGACCAACCTAGATAGCATATTCAAAAGCAGAGACATTACTTTCCCAACAAAGGTCCATCTAGTCAAGGCTATGGTTTTTCTAGTGGTCATGAATGGATGTGAGAGTTGGACTGTGAAGAAGGCTGAGCGCTGAATAATTGATGCTTTTGAACTGTGGTGTTGGAGAAGACTCTTGAGAGTCCCTTGGACTGCAGGAGATCCAACCAGTCCATTCTGAAGGAGATCGGCCCTGGGATTTCTTTGGAAGGAATGATGCTGAAGCTGAAGCTCCAGTACTTTGGCCACCTCATGCGAGGAGTTGACTCATTGGAAAAGACTCTGATGCTGGGAGGGATTGAGGGCAGGAGGAGAAGGGGACGACTGAGGATGAGATGGCTGGATGGCATCACTGACTGGATGGACGTGAGTCTGAGTGAACTCCGGGAGTTGGTGATGGACAGGGAGGCCTGGCGTGCTGCGATTCATGGGGTCGCAAAGAGTCGGACATGACTGAGCGACTGAACTGAACTGACTGATAAGAGTATAATCATTCTTCTCCTCCGTCTTAACCATCATTCTTTCAGATAAATGATAAAAGTATTGCTTTTGTGGAGCCATATTTGTATCTGGAACACATCAATAGGGATTTATGACACGATTGGGCCATAAGTTGATTACTGTGCTGACCTAGAAGTGTTCTAAAATACCGATAACTGCTTTCCAACATATTTCAGAGGTATCTATAAGAGTAAGTGAGGTGATAAATTGAGAAAGTATTATTATTGGGTCAACCAAAACACTGCTCAGACTTATGATATTCAGAGGCAAGGCAGATCTGGAACTCACGGGTCCAATATTCACTTGCTCAGAACCTAGGGAGCAACACCACTGAGGGAAAAATCCTCTGAAGGTCTAATAAAAATGAGAGACCTGGGTTGTCTTATGAAGGCAGCAAAAGTAAACACACAAAAACAAACAAACGAAAAGCTGGAAGGACCCCAAGAAATTTTTGTAATCTGGTGAAGAGTTGAATGCCACAGTAGGAACAGTTCAATGATCATAACAGACATATTAGATAACTTCTCTTACAAAGAACTTCCCTTTCAGTGCTAGTCCTCTCCTTTCTCTAGAGGAAGGCTGGAGTTACAGTGATGGGAAGGGACCCATCACTCCACTGCACCCATAAGTTCATATGACTGCAGTGACGGGGTTTTCCAAATTTGCAATATGTACGTTTTTGAGACTAAGAATAAACAGTATTTTTGTCTATGCTGGGGACTGCTTAAGAGACCAAAATTGAGCAGGTCAAAATACAAATCAGGTAAAGCAAAAAAATATTCCAAAACTACAGAGGAAAAAAATGACCCTGTGCTAACACATTTGCTTTTCACCTGGAACACAAAAGAAATGGGTCTAATTGCCCCTTAACAACTGACAAGACATCCAGATTTAAAGGTAAATCAGGACTTCCCTGTTTGTCCAGTGGTTACGGATCCACCTGCTAGTGTAAGGGACTTGGGTTCGATCCCTGGTCCGGGAAGATCCCACATGCCTTGGGGCAGCTAAGCCTGTGTGCCACAACTACTGAGCCCATGCTCTAGAGACTGTGCTCTACAACAAGGGAACCCCAGCTAGAGGGTCGCCCCCGCTCTCTGCAACTAGAGGAATCCTGCTCATGGCACCAAAGAACCTGTGAGCCACAACATGACCCAGCACAGCCAAAACTAAATTTAAAAAAATAAAAATTTTTTTAAAAATAATAAAGGTAAAGCAAAGGGGACATAAGCAGACATGCAACTAATTTTGGATAAAATTTCTTTTTCTTTTTCTTTCTTTTTTTTTTTTGCGTTAGAAATCTCTGGAGATTAAGGAAGGGAAAATCCAGTTTGCTTTTATCAGAATGTCTTTCTCTATGAAATCATCAGTAACTAGTCTTCTGGGTAACAACTGATACACCAGAGAGGTTCACTCTTATTAAGAATGTCCCCTAACCTATGATATAGCACAGGGAACTATACTTAGTACTTTGTAACAACCTATATGGGAAAAGGATCTGGAAAAGGATATATGTATAACTGAATCACTGCTGTATACCTAAAACTAACACAACACTGCAAATCAACTATACTCCAATATAAAAAAATTTTAAAGTCCCCTAGATCTTCTGTTTGGAATTCTAGAGCTCAATACTATACACCATCAGCTCAGTTTAGTTCAGTCACTCAGTCATGTCTGACTCTTCGCAACCCCCTGGACTTCAGCATGCCAGGCTTTCCTGTCTACCACCAATTCCCAGAGCCTACTCAAACTCATGTCCATTGTGTGGTGATGCCATTCACCATCTCATCCTCTGTCGCCCCCTTCTCCTCCCACCTTCAATCTTTCCCAGCATCAGGGTCTTTTCCAATGAGTCAGTTCTTCACAACAGGTGGCCAAAGTATTGGAGTTTCAGCTTCCAGCATCAGTCTTTCCAATGAATGTTTAGGACTGATTTCCTTTAGGATTGACAGGTTGGATCTCCTTGCAGTCCAAAGGACCCTCAAGAGTCTTCTCCAACACCACAGTTCAAAAGCATCAATTCTTCGTCACTCAGCTTTCTTTACATTCCAACTCTCACATCCATATATGACTATTGGAAAAACCAGAGCTTTGACTAGATGAACCTTTGTTGGCAAAGTAATGTCTCTGCTTTTTCACATGCTGTCTAGGTAGGTCATAGCTTTTGTTCCAAGGAGAAAGCGTCTTTTAATTTCATGGCTGCAGTCACCATCTGCAGTGATTTTGGAGCCCCCCAAAATAAAGTCTCTCACTGTTTCCATTGTTTCCCCATCTACGTGCCATAAAGTGATGGGACTGGATGCCATGATCTTAGTTTTCTGAATGTTGAGTTTTAAGCCAACTTTTCCACTCTCCTCTTTCACTTTATATATAAAAATATAATACTTATTAATACTCAGCCATTAAAAAGAATACATTTGAATCAATTCTAATGAGGTGGATGAAACTGGAGCCTATTATACAGAGTGAAGTAAGCCAGAAAGAAAAACACCAATACAGTATACTAATGCATATATATGGAATTTAGAAAGATGGTAATGATAACTCTGTATGCGAGACAGCAAAAGAGACACAGATGTATTGAGCATTCTTTTGGACTTTTAGGAGAGGGCGAGGGCAGGATGATATGGGAGAATGGCATTGAAACATGTATATTATCATATGTGAAACGAATTGCCAGTCCAGGTTCGATGCTGGATACTAGATGCTTGGGGCTGGTGCACTGGGATGACCCAGAGGGATGGGATGGGGAGGGAAGTGGGAAGGGGGTTCAGGACGGGGAACACATGTACACTCATGGCGGATTCAAGTCAATGTATGGCAAAACCAATACAATATTGTAAAGTAAAAAAAATAAATTAACAAAAATATAATACTGATTTTTTAAAAAGTACGTTATCGTATTAATAATCTTGCCATATTTTACAGTAAAAAGTAGNAGGGGGTTCAGGACGGGGAACACATGTACACTCATGGCGGATTCAAGTCAATGTATGGCAAAACCAATACAATATTGTAAAGTAAAAAAAATAAATTAACAAAAATATAATACTGATTTTTTAAAAAGTACGTTATCGTATTAATAATCTTGCCATATTTTACAGTAAAAAGTAGTTTCTTTTAAAACAAAACATAAAATATAATATGAACATTTTGGAGTCATAAAGCCACTATGAAAAATTCAAAAGCAATTTGGAAGTGAAAAGGCATAATATTATATAATATATGTAATATATGTTAATATTATATATTATATTATATGTTACATTATATAGTATATATTATATATATTATCACATATATATTAACATATTATATATTACATATATTATATAATATTAAATAACTCCTTTCCATTTCATTAGCCATAAGCTACTTAAGTTCAATATCAAAGACAAATTAAAATGTCTAAATGTAAAGTCTCTAAAAATGGTGTTGTGTTGTTAAAAAAAATTCTCAGGATAAAAAAAAAAAATGTTTGATCTAAAGCCTCCAAACACGGTCACAACGATAATAGTCCTAGTTAAGGTACTTCCCAAAAGACAATCTGTTTGGACTGCAGCAAATACTTCTGGTTCACAGCTGGCTTCAAAAACTTCAATTTGAGTTCAATATACATTACAACCTCAAAAATGAGTTCCAACCTAGCAGCAACATTAAGATTAAATAAGCCATGAGGCAACCTCCATTAAGACCTGCAGCCAAAAGGACGGCATTAAACGGCAACAGTAAAAAAAGCTCCACGTGCTCCTTCCTATAAAGCTCCACCAGGAGGAGGAAGGGGGCTGGAATTCCAGGAGCAAAAACCAAAGGCTATTCATTTTGGTTTCACTGTCACGGCTTATACCCAAATCCCTCTACTGCGCTTGTCCCAGGTAGTTAGGTTTAGGGGAACCAAGGGTCACAAATGATTAAAATGCAACGATGAGGATGACAAATAAGCTCTAAAACTTCTGTTCAATCCGCAACCACGGTTAGGAAATGAAATACAGATCACTGTGGTAGGAAAAATTGTCTTATTCTGTAGGAGGTAAAAATTTCATCATATTTAAGATACCCACCCTCAACTATACACTACTTTCTGTACTTTTCTCAGGGTTTAATTTCTCTTGTCCAGATTTTCATTTTGTTAGAGGTGGGAAAAAGTGATCAGAGTCCATCACAGGCACATATATAACTCATTTGGACACTGAAACTATGCCTGTTTAATACTCCTGGTGTGGAAGAGGTGGATTTTTTCTGTAAATCAAAGATAAAAATTAATCCAACTACTTTTCAACATCCATACATGAGATCAACAGAGCTATAAATTTCTAAGCTGGCAATGCTCCCAAGTCAAATATCTGACTTCTTGAGGAAGTTACACTCAAAAGAAACAGTAGCAATGTTTTCAAACAAGCCCCATCCCCAGCAATCCATATTCAATCAACACAATCTGCCTTTTACCTATAGCATTTCTATCAATATGTCTTATAATAATTTGATTCTCACCTTCTGGAGAAGTAAAGGAAATGATCAGGAGCTCCTCCTCTGATGATGAACTCCTCAACAGCTTGCCTGTCTCTGTATTTATACTCAGGAGATCACATGTCTACCCATTTCAGCTCCCTCATTAGCATTTATTTACTGCAAATGTTCTCCAATATGCATCAAACAAAGAGCAAACAAGCAAGTATCAACATTTAGATGGCAAGCTAGTGCTAACTCAAATGCTTTTCCAGACATCTATTTGATATTTTTAACCTGTCAAAGTCAAAATCTTGGGAGTAGTAAAATTACCTTCAATTTTAGAGACATGAGTCTTACAACTTCATAATAAGGCATAGAATTGTCAGTGTTTTGCATTCTGATTAATTGGAGATGGACGGATGTTTAATAATTACAGCATATCTAGCAATTCTGTTCAGAATTTAAAACAATGACTAAAATCACAGATGGTAAAAGCTGGAAAAGACATTAGATGTTGTCTAGTTTTCTGTAGTTCTTGAACTGGCAGCACACGCTCTTCTTGGGCGCTTGTTAAAATGCAAAATTTTGGAAACCACCAGAGACCTACTAAGCCAGAATCTGCATTTTAACAAGATAACAAGATGAGCTACTTGTAAGGAAATTGAAGATCACTTGTCCAAGATCATAGGGCAAAAAGTTACAATTAGAACTTGGCTTTTAACTCCCAGTCCTCTCCCACGTCAGTGTCCTGACGTCCAAACAGTTAAGGTCCAGACATCACACCATGTATGCTGGCTACACTGATGATACGAGAGCCCTTGCTCTAAAGGAACCTGACTTATGATGAAAACAAGTCATTATTGTTTTAGTGTGGACTAAGTTATCCCTGGGCACTTATGGGAATAATAAAAGGGGCATCTAACCCTTTCTAGGATGGAAGACAGGAAAGAGAGCAGGTGAGTAGAAGCACGCCAAATAAGAGGAACAGAATACCTGAGCAAAAGAATGGTGCTGAAGAAAAAATGTGAGGCATTCAACAACTGTTGATGTTAATAGAACTATAATCAGGCCTTCCATTGCAAGATCATGGACTATTACTTAGTCCTAAATTGCAAGTCTGCAAAAAATAAATCCCCAAATATAATAGATCAATTAAAAACCCCTATACCAAAAGAAAAACTTTTATGCAAATAATCTTTTATTCAGATGACCCTTTAAAGCCTTTTCTCTCATATCTCTATGTGTTTCACAGCCAATTTAATAGAAGATTGAGCAATTTCACTTTGCTGTTTGCTCCCTACCCAGTTCCACAGACCCAGACATATTTAAAATTAGACCTGATCCATTTCTAACTTCTAAATGGATGACCTATAAACCTGAACAGGTAAATGATTGGGCTAATAGATTATAAATCAAAACCTCCCTTCTGTGGAATCCATCCACCCACTCCCAAAACCATAGGTGGAAATGAAGCTTACCTTTGGCTCTCCTGAATGTGGAGGAGGTGCCCAGAGAGAAAATGTCTGGAATCAGAACCATCCCACAAACATCCTTTCTTGCCCATTCAAGGCAGAGGTTAGTAAGACAGAATTTCAAGCCAGTGGTGGTATAAGTCTTTGATGTCTCACTATAAGACCGCATACCCTCACAACACTATTCACGTTACTTGAACTAAAAAACGTCTCAGGGAACCATCCATGGCTCTTCAGTTACAGGACCAGTGTATTTCACTTCATGGATCAGAGAGATCATAAACTTGGGTATAAACTAAAATCCTGTCAACGAATTTTCAGTTTTGTTCAGTTCAGTTGCTCAGTCGGGTCTGACTCTGCAACCCCATGAACTGCAGCACTCCAGGCTTCCTTGTCCATCACCAGCTCCCGGTGCTTACTCAAACTCATGTCCATCGATTTGGTGGTGCCATCCAACCATCTCATCCTCTGTCATCCCCTTCTCCTCCCACCTTCAATCTTTCCCAACATCACGGTCTTTTCCAGTGAGTCAGCTCTTTGCATCAGGTGGCCAAAGTACTGGAGCTTTATTCAGCACGAGCATCAGTCCTTCCAGTAAACATTCAGGGTTGATTTCCTTTAGGATTGACTGGTTTGATCTCCTTGCGGTCCAAGGGACTCTCAAGAGTCTTCTCCAGCACCACAATTTGAAAGCATAAATTCTTGAGCACTCAGCCTTCTGCATGGTCCAACTCTCACATATGTACATGACTACTAGAAAATGACTATATGGATCTTTGTCAGCAAAGTGATGTCTCTGCTTTTTAATACATGGTGTTTAGGTGTGTCATACCTTTCCTTACAAGGAGCAAGTTTTGGTACATACCTATCAATGGCTGTTCACTCCAACAGTGACAAGCTTGGCTATGAACAATTAATAGAGCATTTATGAAGGTTTAAGCAGATGAACAAAACCTCCATTTTATACCTCTTGCCACAGTGAACTACAGGTTTCTTACAGTTGTAGTTTGGGGACCAAGGGTGTTACAAGTATCCTTCTTTCAACAGGTAGCTTTCACGTTTTTAGAAAATGTGAGATAGATGCCACTGCACAAAACTAATCCTAACAACCACTCGCATTTTGAAAGTGTTATATACTTTATAAACTGCTCATTGAATCTTTCCATTCTCCGTAAGTGGCAGGTCACAGCAGCTGTCCATGGCCTTTCTCTTCGATCCCAGATGAGGAAACAAAAGCTCAGAGATTAAGTGACTTGCCCAGGGGGATTCACACAGTTGATTTGTGGCAAAGCTGGAAGTGTGGGAAGGGGAGGAGCAGAAGGTGATGCTTAAGGAAATCCTAAGGAGTTTTCCTCCCCAGCTCCCAGTTACCACCTACCTACTCAGCCCCTCCCTGACCCCATTCTCCTCCCTTAAAATCCAAATAAAAACAAGGAAATAAAAATTAAAACAGATCAAAATAATGCTTTAAGGAAAATTTTCAGTTTTTCACTCATTCCTCCCTGTATAAAACAGAGATAGGTAGTGGTGGGAGCCTGAAAGAATGTTTCCAATCTGTCAAAGTGGTCTCTGGGCTGAGAACCATGTTATCTACTTCGCTAATGAAAAATAAAATGGAAGATGTATGGTAGGCTTAAATGTACAGCAGGTTTAAAGAGAGCTGCCTCTCTGTATAGAACTGTCTCATGGATGAAAGGGAATATGAAAATAATATTACAGTAGATGTGGTAAGGTTATGGGTAATTTATTTTTCAGAAGCACACATTCAGCCATGGGAATAGGGGAAAAAAAGGAGAAAATCATGTAATCATCTTGGTACAGGCAGAAAAAGTATTCAATAGCCATTCATGTATTTTTTTAAAAACGTCAGCAAACTAGAAATAGAATATAATCCCTTCATCTAAAAAAAAAAAAAAAAAAACTACAGCAATTATCATACTCAGTGGTGAAATAATCTATTCATTTTCCATCCCTACAATAAGATGCCACTATCACCTCATTTATTAAACACTGTGCCGGTAATTATGACCAGTCTGATAATGCAGGGGGAGGGGGGAGATGAGAAAGGAAGGTGCAAAAAAACCTAACATTACAGGCGACATGGTTGAGCACACAGAAAATCCCAAGAACCTATTGACGATTTCCATTTCTGGGTAGGATATAATAGGTCACGGCAAACTGACTCAGCTTCAGTAACTAGAAAAAGCCACAAAAACTACAAAATCATGTTTCCAAAGATGCTGGAGAGTTGTGGAAGCAGTGAGGATTGGCTAAACTGCAGTTCCAGAGGGGAGGGCCCTCTGAGGTAAGCATAGCATCCTCACCTGCTTTCTTCTCTGGAGTTATCTGCTAATTCTGAGAACAGTCTAAAGATCATGCTTGACTCAAGAAGAAGGACTCTACTTGGGGAAGAGAAACAAACGAGGCTCTGGGACGTGCGTGAGCTGATTTTTGCCAGAGGAAATTTTCTAAGATAACACTACATACCAACCAGAATGGGTAAAATTAAAAGAGTTAAAAAATACCACTGACAGAGAAGTCAGAGGGTAACCCAAACTCTCATACACTACCAGTGGGGATGCAAATGGCACAACCATTCTCAAAGAATGGTGTAGTATATACTGACAATACGACCTAACAATTCATGTATTTGATATATGCCCCTAAAGAAATGCATTTATATGTTCACGGCAATACTATCCATAAGAGCCAAAACCAGAAAAGATCAAATGTCCATCAGCGATGAACAGATAAACTGTGGTGTGTTCACACAATAGCATAGAACAATGAAAATGAATAATCTAGAATGAAGAACAAAAAAATAAGAACGAATCTCCCTAATGTAAGGTTAGGCTTCCCTGATGGCACAGTGGTAAAGAATCCACCTGCCAATGCAGGAGACATAGGAGACATGGATTCTATTCCTGGGTTGGGAATATCCTCTGGAGAAGCAAATGGTAACCTACTCCAGTATTCTTGCCTGGAAAATCCCATGGACAGAGGAGCCTGGCAGGTTATATACAGTCCACGGGGTTGTAAAGAGTCAGAAACAACTGAGTAACTAGCACACAATGCAAGGTTGAGTGAATTAAGTTAGATGCTAAAAAGTAAATCCTTTTTTCTCCCACTTAAAAGTGCAAGAAGTAAAATCAAGCTACGCCTTTATGTCAGGATGGTGGCTGCCCTTGAGGGCAAGGGGTAGTGAATAGAAGAAAAAATGAGCGGGGCTTCACGGATGCTGTTCATGTTGGTTATACAGGTATATTCAGTTTGTTAAAATTCATCAAGCTGAACACTTATGATATATTTCAACTAAAAGCTAAAATAGAGTTTTTTAAAATATCATAAAACAGTAAAATAAAAGAGAAGGGAGATACATGAATCACTCAAGGCTGAAAAGATCACCAAAAGTCATCTTGGAAATAGTACCACTTGAGACTGAGAAGTAGCTATCCATATCGAACAGGTGCTAAACTAAGGCTCATAAGAAATAATAGTTCAATTAACATAATAATTACCTAAACCTTCTCAGGTGTGTCCTGAGACAATTATTTCTGTTGATGTCATCTAGGCCACAACAACTAGGAGATCCAGGTAAAGCACAGAGTCAACAATAAAATATATTAAATTTTTTAACAAATCCTTACTCACTATGTCTGCTTTGAAAGCTAGCTTTTGGTAATTACTTCAGACCCCAGAGAAGATTTAAAAATAAAACTTGACACTCCCAATAAGTGACAAGCAATAAGTGCAATCCAAATAAAAGCAAAATGATTACACTTTGAATAAATAAATTCTCTTATCAATAATTTTCAGCATTTATACTGAACAACAACTTCAAATGCTGGATTTCAAGTAGATGGGTTCTTTAATTTAAAACAAACAGAAAAGGATACTGTATAAAGCGAACATTTCTTCAAACTCAGAATTAATTTTACGTATGGATCATCCTCCTCTATGATCTCAGAAAAGCAAGGACAGCTC
Organism: Neotragus moschatus; assembly: GCA_006410615.1. Lineage (NCBI taxonomy): Eukaryota > Metazoa > Chordata > Mammalia > Artiodactyla > Bovidae > Neotragus > Neotragus moschatus. The sequence continues at coordinate 1,796,548 of SJYA01003118.1, read as the reverse complement.
AGAGATCCCTACATGTTCTCTAAAGATTAATTCAAATCAGTCTAGGAAGAGTTATAACCTATTCTTCTCTCAAGACAGCCCTCTGAGGAAAGCAAACTACAAACACTCATGTTCTACACAGAGTGGTGTATCTCATGGGGACTCAGTTCCACCAAGATGTACACCCTGAATCTAACAGAAGACAGCCCTGCCTTCTTCAGATAATGCTGGTTCAGAAAGCTTCTCCTGTTCTCTGCCTCTGTATGATTCTCTATGCTTAATACTGACCCAGTGACCGCTTCCAGACAGTGTTCAGTAATTATATACCCTCACCTTTACCAAATGACCCCTTTGCTGCTCAGATCCTGGATCCAACTGAACTCCTGGTCAAACAGGGCTTCGGGGCCTCATCTGGTACTGCCAGTCAAGGGTCATGTGAAATGTTCATGTGGGTGCATTAACTTGACAGAAGGCCCTAAAGCTGCATCAGCCTTGGACAGCCTTTAGAGCTTTTCTAAAGAAACTCCTCTCAGGCAGTGTCTGGCACATAGTAGACACCCAAAATGGTAACCTTATAATCACCATCATTGTGTTCCTAGGGTGGTAAGAAGCAAACAGACCACCATGTTATTTATTAACATTCTTAACAGATGTTCATGCAAATTCCAGTTGTATATTGTCATCTCCCTGACAGCCCAGTAAGAGGATGTCACTTTATAAGACCACCAGGAAAACAGGTAGATAATTATCCCTTTATAATCACTATAGGCGAGCCACTGTTTATAATCAGTGGTTCTCAAGAGAACCACTTGCTCACCAAGGAGACATTCAGCAATGTGTCATAACTGAACTGTCACAATGGAAGGGTGCAACTGGCCACTAGTGAACAGAGGCCAGGGATGCTGCTAAGTATTCTACAATGTACAGGATAATGCTCATGTCCAAATTATCCCGCCCCAAATGTCAATAGTGCTAAAGGATGAAAGACTCGAGTTTATAGTTCTGACTTGATCATCCAAAAACAATGTGTAACTGCAACCAATTTAATCCACTTAAAATCAGGAGACAATCTCATCAAAACACAAAAAACTCTATGCATTAAACTCACATATTTATTTTTAAAGGTCTAAGTCAGAAAGGGTTTAAATGAATAGAGGGGGGGAAAACTGATTATGAAGGGGAAAGAGAGAAGTCTGTAGAAACCTTGTCCTTGAGTGAGCAATCCAGTGTACCAGTAATTCAGGTCAGTTCATTCACTGAGTTGTGTCTGACTCTTTGTGAACCCATGGACCGCAGCACGCCAGGCTTCCCTGTCCATCACCAACTCCCGGAGCTTGCTTAAACTCATATCCATCGAGACAGTGATGGCATCCAACCATCTCATCCTCTGGCATCCCTTTCTCTTCCCACCTTCAATCTTTCCCAGCATCAGGGTCTTTTCCAATGAGTCAGTTCTTTGCATCAGGTGACCAAAGTATTGGAGTTTCAGCTTCAACATCAGTCCTTCCAATGAATATTCAGGACTGATTTCCTTTAGGATGGACTGGTTGGATCTCTTTGCACTCCAAGGGACTCTCAAGAGTCTTCTCCAACACCACAGTTCAAAAGTATCAATTCTTAGGCACTCAACTTTCTTTCTAGTCCAACTCTCACATCCATACATGACCACTGGAAAAACCATAGCCTTGACTAGACGGACCTTTGTTGGCAAAGTAATGTCTCTGCTTTTTCATATGTTGTCTAGGTTGGTCATAGCTTTTCTTCCAAGGAGTAAGTGTCTTTTAATTTCATGGCTGCAGTCATCATCTGCAGTGATTTTGGAGCCCAAAAAATAAAGTCTCTCACTGTTCCCACTGTTTCCCCATCTATTTGCTATGAAGTGATGGGACCAGATGCCATGATCTAGTTTTCTGAATGTTGAGCTTTAAGCCAACTTTTTCACTCTCTTCTTTCACTTTTATCAAGAGACTCTTTAGTTCCTCTTTATCTGCATATCTGACATTATTGAGATTTCTCCTGGCAATCTTGACTCCAGCTTGTGCTTCATCCAGTCCAGCATTTCGCATGATGTACTCTGCACAGAAGTTAAATAAGCAAGGTGACAATATACAGCCTTGACATACTCCTTTCCCAATTTGAACCCAGTGAACAGTATGAAAAGGGACAAGTAATAGGATCTGCCTTAAAAGGAGCACAGCCAGGGCACTGGTACAGTCTCTTCCTGATGCTCAGTCAATATTTTACACAGTACAAATTCTTTATGGGAATTATACCTTTAACAAACCCCTTAGTAGATTCCATTATTCACATTATTTTGCTAGGACCACACAGTCATTAAATAAGACCAAGATTCAAACCCAAGTCTTTAGACATCAAAACACCATGCTCTTCTCAACCACTCCATTAAGTTAAAAAGCTTAACTTATGCACAGTGACTAAATCCCTAGAATGATACCCACAGAAACATTCAGTAAGGTTATCTATGGATGTGCTTAGTCTCAGTCATGTCCGACTCTGTGACCCCATGGACTATGGCCTGCCAGGCTCCTCTACCCATGGGGATTCTCCAGGCAAGAACCTGGATTGGGATGCCATGCCCTCCTCCAGGGCATCTTCCCAAACCAGGGATTGAACTGTCTCCTGCTTTGCAGGTGGATTATTTACCATGTGAGCTACCAGGCAAGTCCTATCTCTGGATAGTAGACTATTAAGTTGTCTTTATTCTTTGCATTGAATACTTTTCAGCTCAGTAAAAAAAGAATCTTTGAAGAGATAAAACTCAGTGGACTTGAACGGGTTTGCTGTTGATGTTCAGTCGCTAAGTCATGTCTGACCCTTTGTGACCCCATGGACTATAGCCGGCAGGGTCCCCTATCTTTCACTCTCTCTTGGAGTCTGATCAAATTCATGTCCATTGAACCAGTGATGCTCTCTAATCTTATCCTCTGCCACGCCTTCTCATTTTGCCTTCAATCTTTTCCAGCATCAAGGCCTTTTCCAGTGAGTCAACTCTTCACATCAGTTAACCAAAGTATTGGAGTTTCCATGTCAGTCCTTCCAATGAATATTCAGGGTTGACATCCTGTAGGAATGACTGGTTTGACCCTGCAGCCCAAGGGATTCTCAAGAGTCTTCTCTGGCACCATAATTCGAAAGCATCAGTTCTTCAGTTCTCAGCCTTTTATATGGCCAAGCCCTCACATCCACACATGACTACTGGAAAAACCATAGCTTTGACAATATGGACCTTTGTCTACAAAGTGATGTCTCTGTTTTTTAATACACTGATTCTATTTAGATACAGACTTAAAAAAAAAAAAAAACCACTTCTCCCTGAAGCCCCATCTAGGTGGCTGCCTACAACTTTGAAATTATAGTCCTGCTGTCGCATTCAAAAATAAAATAAATACACAACACTTCTGCTCTTCATAGCATTGGTTGCATTGTTATTGTCAGTAGTTCACATTCAGTGAACATTTAACTATATGATGAAGACATACACACTACACGCATTTCCTCATTTCATTCTCACCGCAAACTTGTGTGATAAATATTATTATTCTCCTCACTCTGCTGCTGAGGAAAAGTGCTTGAATAGGGCAATAATGATTACCAGGTCACACAGAGGTAAATGGCAGAGTCCAGGTCTTGTGGTTCCAGAATCCCAAAAGCAATGCAAGCCAAAGAACAATTATCTACATTCTCGCCCGGTCCCCAGGTCCCCAAAGGATCCGTATCAGGATGGACTCTTTCACAATACCATCACCAGTCCATAAAAGCAATGTTCAAATATTCAAAGCTATTAGGAAAACAAGTGAACCCACTTTGTGTTGCCTCAGCAGGCAAAACTAAGTCTAATGGTGGAAGGCGTAAGGACAGTTACTGACGCTTATGTAACTAATGAACAGTTAGAATATAGTCTTCACTGACCAGGTCCTGTTAGAAGTACCTGATCACCAAGTATTAAAGTAGAGGCTTGAATACTATTCATAATGTGATTCTTAAACTATTTTTTAAAAATATGCTTTCCTCTACTGAAACTTTATAGATATAGAATTCAGAAAACAAAACTATTCCGGTTCAAGAGGAGCAGAGAAGTCAAGAGTCCCATCTCAAGGCCCCTTAGTGGCAGTGATAATATCAAGAATTCCCAAGACTCTGACAAGTACAGTTTACAGAATCTCAATATGAATAAATCTTGAAGACATCATGTTAAGTGAAGCAAACTGGTCACAAAAGGACAAAGACTGTCTGATTCCAGCTATACGTGATATCTGAGGTACTCAGGGACAGAGTCAGAAGGCAGAGTCGTGGCCACCAGGGGCTGACGGGAAGAGGGAACTGGGAGTTTGTCGGACAGAGTTTCAGTCTGGGAAAATGAAAAGCTTCTGGAGAGGGAGGGCTGTGATGGTTGCAAATAAAGTAATTACACTGATGTGATACAGTTAGTGCCACTGAACTGCACACTTAAAAATGGTTAAAATGGTAAGTCATAATATATATATTTTGCAATAAAAACAATAAAAATAAGCCATTAAATCAGTCAATGTGAACGTGCAAAACAATAATACTAAATAAAATGAAAATACTAATGAGAGAAACTAGCTGTTTAAGAAATTAACATAATTATACTGAAAAGGGTGGGAAAGAAATAAACTAACAACTAACTGAGAAACGGTATTTTGACTGGATACAATATAGAAAGAGCTGTATGCAAATGTTATGATATAGTTATCAAAAGTGTTTCCTACAAAGGTATAGGTTAGCAATTATGAAAGTACCTTATATGTATACCAGAACTGATCAAATAAGCAAACAAACTGTAGATAATGAAATTCAGTATACTCAATGTCAGAAGAAGAAATTCTAAATAAGGAAAAAGAAAAGACTGAAATAAGCTTTTCAATACTAAATTAGAATCAGAGATATCAACACAAACTCATGACTGGGGATACATACAGATTTAGAAATATAAATACGTGTGTGTGTGAGGGTAGCTAGAGTACAAGCAATAACACCTCAGTGACTGTAACCGCATCTAATGCCCAGATCGTGATCCTTAAACATTATTTTCCAACAAAAGGAAACAAGCGGTTGACCTCAGGGATCGGGCAAAGAAAATACAAGATGAGCCTGAAACACCTTATGGAGCCAGAAGTAAAGAAGTTCTCTAAAACAGAGCTTATTGAAAGTACACATAGCCAACCCAAAGATGCTCGTAATGGCCAAAGCTAGAACAATTTGTGTAACAAATAATGGCAGCAGTGAATTTTAACCAATAGAATAAATATCTGTGAATCCATACTGATAAAAATGAATAAATAAGTGAACAAAGGAGGGAGAAAATTATTTCTCACAAAATTTTAATAAATAAAGAGGGAAATCAGTAAGCACAGTCCAGTGTTGCGAAGATCCCCTGGTGGATGCTAACAGTGGCTATACCAATTTAATGTCCACCAACAGTGTGCGAGGGTTCTTTTCTCCACATCCCAACATTTTTTATTTGTTGTCTTTTTGATAATGGTCATCTTGACAGATCTGAGGTGATACCTCACTGTGGTTCTGATTTGCATTCCTGATGATTAGTGACAATGAGCATCTTTTCCTGTGCCTGTTGGCTATCTTTATGTCTTCTTTGGATAAGTATCTATTAGACTCTCTGCCCATTTTTTGATCAGGTTGTATATTTTGATGTTGAGTTGTATGAGTTCTTTGTACATTTTGGATAGTAATCCCTTATTGAATATATCATTTCATTATAAAATGATTTACAATAGCCAAGTTATGAAGTAATCTAGGTGCACATCAATAGATGAATAAAGAAGATATGAGAGATAAATGTATATGTGTCTGTATATCCCACACAATGGAATATCACTCAACTATATAAAAAAGAATAAAATCTTGTCATTTGCAACAACATGGGTGGACCTAGACAATATTACGTTAAGCCAAATAAGTCAGAGAGAAAGACAAATACTATATGATTTCATTTGTATGTGGAATCTTAAAAACAAAACAAATGAACAACCAGAAACAGAATCACAGATACATAGAACAAACAGGTGGCTGCCAGAGGGGAGTGGGTCGGTGGGGAAAAGAGATAAGTGAGGGAGATTAAGAGGCACAAATTCCCAGTAGTAAAATAAATGAGTCATGGGTATGTAATGTACAGTATGGGGAATATATTCAATAATTATCTACTATCTTTGTATGATGAGAGATGGTAACTACACTTACTGTGATGATCATTTAAAACATATAGAAATATCAATTTATAATGTCGTATAACAGCAACTAACAATGCTGGAGATCAACTATATTTCAAAAACAAACAAACTTCTGGATAAAGAGATCAGATTTGTGGTAACTAGAGGCAGAGGGATGGGGGAAGGGGGAATTGTATGAAGATAGTCAAAAGGTACACATTTCCAGTTATGAGATAGATAGGTACTAGGAATATAATTTACAGCATGATAAATATAATTAACACTGTTCTATGCTACACATGAACATCACCAGATGGTCAACACTGAAATCAGACTGATTACATCCTTTGCAGCCAAAGATGGACAAGCTCTATACAGTCAGCAAAAATAAGACCCGGAACAAACTGTGGCTCAGAGCATAAACTCCTTATTGCCAAATTCAGACTTAAATTGAAGAAAAGTGGGGAAAACCACTAGTCCATTCAGGTATGACCTAAATCAAATCCCTTATGACTATACAGTGGAAGTGAGAAATAGATTTAAGGGNAGCACAAGCTAGAATCAAGATTGCCAGGAGAAATATCAATAACCTCAGATATGCAGATGACACCACCCTTACAGCCGAAGGTGAAGAAGAACTAATGAGCCTCTTGATGAAAGTGAAGGAGGGGAGTGAAAAAGTTGGCTTAAAGCTCAACATTCAGAAAACTAAGATCATGGCATCCAATCCCATCACTTTATGGCAAATAGATGGGGAAACAGTGGAAACAGTGGCTCACTTTATTTTTCTAGGCTCCAAAATCACTGTGGATGGTGATTGCAGCCATGAAATTATAAGATGCTTGCTCCTTGGAAGGAAAGTTATGACCAACCTAGACATATTAAAAGGGAACATATTAAAAGGCAGACACATTACTTTGCCAGCAAAGGTCCATTTAGTCAAGGTTATGGTTTTTCTAATAGTCACGTATGGATATGACAGTTGGACTATAAAGAAAGCTGAACGTCAAAGAATTGATGCTTTTGAACTGTGGTGTTGGAGAAGACTCTTGAGAGTCCAATGGACTGCAAGGAGATTCAACCAGTCCATCCTAAAGGAGATCAGGCCTGGGTGTTCATTGGAGGGACTGATGTTGAAGCTGAAACTCCAATACTTTGGCCACCTCATGGGGAGAGCTGTCTCACTGGAAAAGACCCTGATGCTGGGAAAGATTAAGGGCAGGAGGAGAAGGGGACAACAGAGGATGAGATAGCTGGATGGCATCACCGACACAATGGACATGAGTTTGAGTAAACTCCGGGAGTTGGTGATGGACAGGGAGGCCTGGCAAGCTGCAGTTCTTGGGGTCGCAAAGAGTCAGACACGACTGAGCGACTGAACTGAACTGAACGCTATATGTGAAAGTTTTAAGAGTAAACCCTAAGCATTCACATCACAAAGAGAAACATTCTGTTCTATTTCTTTAATTTTGTATTTATATGAAATAATGGATGTTCAGTAAACTTACTATAGTAATCATTTCAGGATATATGTATGTCAAATCATTATGCTGTATACCTAAAGACTTACACCATTCTGTATGTCAATTATATCTCAAAAAGCTGAAACAAAAAAAATATAGTGGAAACCTGCGAAGAACAATTGAAAGAAAGGAGAAAAAAATGAAGTTTTACGTCTTTTCTTGTCAAAGTTCCACAAAGGGTCTCTTCAAAAATTTGTTCCTTTAATCATTTGCTAATTAATCTGTAAAATCATTTAATTCTCAAGTATTCAGAATTCCACAACTCTAGTGCCAGATGGAAGAGTGAAAGCCATTCAGATCCTCTCTCTCATCTCTGTAGATTTATTCCACAGATATGTAGATTCATACTAAAACTCAGATCTATGCATTTCAGTTTAGGAAATCATTAGATCTTTTAAAAAGTTATCTTGTACATGCTCTCTTTCTCAAGTAGTTACTAGAATACCTGTTTCAAATACTCCAGGTATCTTTTGAATGAAGGAGCAAACCAAGATAGAACAAAATATAAGATTCAGGAAATAGATTCGGTATAGGAGAAACAAACGGAAATTCCAGGCAACCACTTTGCTAAAGGCCTGGAGCAAAACTAGTCCAGACTGCAGCTGAAGGGAAAGTGTCTGGAAGGAAAGCCTCCAAGGGAAAATCACGGAATCAACAGATCATTTAATAAGTTTGCTCATGTGGGAAATTGTACTAAGTGGCTGTGGGAGCAATTGGAAAGCAAGAATATTTTAAGTAAACAAAAAATGACAAAAGGCAAGAAAAAAAATATGAACATGAATGTAATCAGATTACACTATTTAGCCTGGTAGTGAATAGTATTTGCAAAGTCACTATAATGTAAATACAGAAGACTACTATATCCAAAATTTGTGATATAACTTGTCAGAGGGATGGATAAGGGAAGAGAGTTAAATCTTGATCTAGGGAATTCCCTGGTGGTCCAGTGGTTAGGACTCTGCGCTTTCACTGCCAAGGGCCCAGGTTCAATCTCTGGTTGGGGAACTAAGATGTCACAAGCTTCAAGGTGTAGCCAAAAAAAATTAAATCTCCATCTATTGCAAAAACAAATCAATAGATAATTTCTAAAATTAAGAAATCAAAGAATAACAGTATTAGCATATTGTTTCAAAATATTAAAATAAATTTCAAAATAAAAAGCTTAAAGAGTTGAACATGGTTGCCTATGAGGAGAAGAAAGTTAGGGACAGGGTAAGAGAAGAGAACTGCTGATTTTTCCTGTAAACCTTTTAGTACTATTGAACTCTTAAAAACTGCCTGTATTACTTTGATAAATATAAAATTTTTTAAACTAGCTATGTATTAAATAGATTCGTTATGTTTTTCCTTAAAATCCAAGATGTTTGATGTTTAACGTGCATGTAGAATGTCATGTGTTCTTCAAAAAGAAAAAAAAAAATCACCAGTTCCAGTATTGAATCCAGAATCTCATTCCTTAAGAAAGTCAATTATACACTAGGCTTGCCCCACAAGCCACTCTCTTTTGTAGACAGAAAAACAAACAAAAAAAATGAGTTAGCCAGGACATGGATGCAACCTAGATGTCCATCAGCAGATAAACTGATAAGAAAGCTGTGGTACATATATACAATGGAGTATTGCTCAGCCATTAAAAAGAATACATTTGAATCAGTTCTAATGAGGTGGATGAAACTGGAGCCTATTATACAGAGTGAAGTAAGCCAGAAAGAAAAACACCAATACAGTATACTAACACATATATATGGGATTTAGAAAGATGGTAACGATAACCCTGTATGCAAGACAGCAAAAGAGACATAGATGTATAGAACAGTCTTTTGGACTCTGTAAGAGAGGGAGAGGGTGGAATGATTTGGGAGAATGGCATTGAAACATGTATAATATCATATGTGAAACAAATCGCCAGTCCAGGTTCGATGCTGGATACTAGATGCTTGGGGCTGGTGCACTGGGATGACCCAGAGGGATGGTATGGGGAGGGAGGAGGGAGGGGGGTTCAGGATGGGGAACACATGTATACCTGTGTGGATTCATGTTGATGTATGGCAAAACCAATACAATATTGTAAAGTAATTATCCTCCAATTAAAATAAATAAATTTATATTAAAAACAAAAACATGAGTCGCAGGGCCCACTATGCTGGCCACTGAATTGTTGGATTTTTTTTTTTATCCAGTTACTATTGCAAGTGAACCTGGATTTCTTTGACAGGAACCTGAGATAATGAGATTGTCTGTAAAGCAAATATACTTCAATAAAAATTTTAAAAATAAAATAAATTACATACAAAAAAAGGCATTATTATCTTCCTTATAAACTGATCTCGATTGAGACTTTATTGTTATACTACAAAGGAAACTAGAGAAACTTAAACAATTAAAACAACTGAGCACCAATAGATTACAAATGTTGATACATATCAGATGAGTTGTCAAAGGAATATTATTTATTATATATTACTTCATAAAACAACACAATCTCTACTGCCAGCAATTCAATTATACCAGCATCATGATTTCAAATGATTATGAGAACCTGCTGATTTTCAAATCCAAGGCACAGCTAGCTGCTGCTGCTGCTAAGTCGCTTCAGTCGTGTCCAACTCTGTGCGACCCCATAGATGGCAGCCCACCAGGCTCCCCCGTCCCTGGGATTCTCCAGGCAAGAACACTGGAGTGGGTTGCCATTTCCTTCTCCAATGCGTGAAAGTGAACTCGCTCAGTCATGTCCAACTCTTAGCAACCCCGTGGACTGCAGCCTACCAGGCTCCTTCAGAGGCCCATGGGATTTTCCGTGCAAGAGTACTGGAGTGGGGTGCCATTGCCTTCTCCAAGGCACAGCTAGAGAGCAAGGCAAAATTCCTTCTGAGGTTCTAACACAGATTAGAGCTTTTATCAACATGAGGTCTCAGATTCACGGAGTTAGCAGGAACTTTAAAAATGATCAGGTCAACAACCCACAGTCACACAGCCAAGCTCATGGCAAACCAAGACTAGAGTCCAGTTGAATTGAGCCTTTGTAGGTGGAGCTCTTTTCCACCACACTGTGCTGTGTCGTGTCCTATTCCTTTTGAAGCCAACTTTGTCCCTGTGAATAACTCAGACCAGGAAGAAACCCTGGAAATACACCACAGCCTCTAATTTCTTTATAATAAGAAACACACACACAAATACTAGTTACTGGCTACACTGACATTTAGAGTACAGAAATGGCGAATTGTAAACAAAAGTTGAATTACATTTATCACTGCTGCTGCTGCTGTTGCTAAGTTGCTTCAGTTGTGTCCGAGACTCTGTGCGACCCCAAAGACGGCAGCCCACCAGGCTCCGCCGTCCCTGGGATTCTCCAGGCAAGAACACTGGAGTGGGTTGCCATTTCCTTCTCCAATGCATGAAAGTGCAAAGTGAAAGTGAAGTCGCTCAGTCATGTCTGACTGTTAGCAACCCCATGGACTGCAGCCCACCCGGTTCCTCTGTCCATGGGATTTTCCAGGCAAGCAGTACTGGAGTGGGGTGCCATTGCCTTCTCCGACATTTATCACTAGGGCTTCCTATTTCCAGGAGCCCAGAGTTGTCAAATTCATCCAACAAATAATGAATTCCTACTATGAGCGAGACACAGTACTATGTGTCAGGAACACCATTACAGGGGCTCTTGCTCCTTCAGAGCTCCTGGCCCCAGATATAACTCTATACATTATAAAATAAAGTAGCTTGTAATGCTGGGCAAAGGATCATTATGATTTTTTTTTTATCTTTATCTTATTTTGCTCCACTGCTACATCTGAGAAACCCATCCTCTTGGTACGCCTTTAGAACACCAGTCACCCAGCCGGCAGCACTGACACCTCATCTGGCTGGACTTTTCCCACTGCCTACAGCTGAATCATTCCAGAAGAGCCTTTCCTACACTGGTAGTGGTTGTTGTTTAGTTGCTCAGTCAGGTCCGACTCTTTGTGACCCAATGGACTGTAGCCCACCAGGTTCCTCTGTCCATGGGATTCTCTAGGCAAGAATACTGGAGTGGGTCTCCATTTCCTTTTCCAGGGGATCTTCCTGACACAATGATCGAACCTGCATCTTCTAGTTGGCAGGCAGATTCTTTACCGCTGAGCCACCTGGGAAGCCCCACTCAGGTGGTGCTAGTGGTAAAGAACCTGCTGCCAGTGCAGGAGACAGAACAGACGCCGGTTTGATCCCTGGGACAGGAAGATCCCTTGGAGGAGGGTATAGTAATCCACTCCAGTATTCTTGCCTGGAGAATTCCAGGACAAAGGAGCCTGGTGGGTTACAGTTGGAGTCACAAAGAGTTGGACACAACTGAAGTGACTTAGCATGCATGGTGTTCCCTCCTAGTTAATTTCAAAGTTACTCAGGCCCAAGTTTTTAGGCCTCTTTGATTCATCCATCTCCTCCCATACCCAATCAAAGTTGCTGCATCTTTCACACAGATCTTCTGCAGACACTCTCCTTCCTCGTTATTTGCACGAATTCTTTATCCTTTGTTGATCTCTGCCTGCATTTAAGCTGTGCTTCCCAAAACAGCCAGATTAATCATCCAAAAACACAGCTTATATATGTCACTCTACTACTCACAAGGATCTGAAGCTATTTTCTTTAGGGTAAAATCTCATCGCCCCAGTTCAATTATATTGTGAACTGCACAATATACTTCTGAGCCTCTGCTAATACCATTCCTTCTATCTAAAATATCCTTTCTTTCCCCTCTCTGTTCATCCAAATTTTATATTTTCTTCAAAGACATTTGCTCAAATATCATTTTCTCTGTGAAACCCACTGTCATCTCACTGGTACACGAGCATTCTGGGCAGGACAAGAGTGCAAAGAATCTGAGCAAGATGGAGTGAAGCAAGGAGACTGGTGTGACTGGATGAGGTGAGACCATTTTGGAAATAAGATCAGAGAGGTATTGAAAGGCCAGACCCCACAGGACCTTCTTGACCATTAAAAGGACTTTAAATCTGAACAAAATGGGGATCAACTACACACTTTCCTATATTCCCTAGCAAAGATATATGACTTGGCAGAAAGATCACGCTGCTAGTGGTGAAAGATCTACGTGCAGGCTGTACGCAGAATGGCAAGTGCAGAAGCAAGGAAGCTAGTTAAGACGCTCTTATAGTAATCCGGGTACAAGGGTGCAGGCAGTGAGAAGAGTCTGAATATGGATATACAGGCTGACTGGATGAGGGACATGGGAACAAAAAAGTAGTTAAGGATGATTCCAAGTTGCTGGTCCTAAACAAGTGGAAGAGCAGAGATGTCTTTCACTGAGATAAGGGAGAAGACTGTGGCAGGAGCAGGTTTTGAGGTAGAAGATTTGGAGACAGGTTTGGGGTATGATCAGTTTAGGATGTGTATCAGACATCCAAAGGAAAATGTCGAGCAGGAAATTTATTACCTCAATCTGAAATTCAGGGGAGAGGTTCTGGCTAGAGATATGTATTTGACAATCGTCCAAATACATATCCAGCCAGTTTTATAAAACTTCTGTGATGATGGGTATGTTCCGTATCTGCACTGCTCCATATGGCAGCCACAAGACACTTATGACTTGAAATGTGGATAGGGTGATTAAGGAACAGAATTGTTAATTTTTGTTAATTTCTATTTAAATAAGCACACGTGGTTAGCGGCTACAAATGGGACAAAGCATGTACATGTGACTGGATGAGCACCCTAGTGAATGTAGGTAGAGAGGACTGGGGACTGGGTTAAGCCTGCCACATATTGTGATAAGAAATTTAAAAAAAGAAACAACTCAAATCTCCATCAACAGCAGAGTAGAAAAATAATTAGTGACATATTCACATAAGATTGTCTTTCAACACTGAACACATAAATCTATGTGAATGAATCTGAGAAACAATGTTAAATGAAAAGAAGGAACTCAAAGAAGAAAATTTTCCATAAAGGTCAAAAGCAGACAAAACTAAACAAATGCACTGCTCAGGAATATATAAAAATTACTAAAACAATAAAGAAAAATCAAGGAATGACTATCCAAATATAGGATAACATGATCTCTTCACAGGAGGTAAGCACAGAGGGCTTCAAAGTTACTGAAATTTCCTTAACTGCATGGTGACTACACAGGTATTCATTTTGTTATTCTTTTTCATCCTATATACTCTGACATGTATAATATTAAATAATTAAAAGAGTATATAAATGAGGCAGTATATGTCAAATGAATATTTCAAAACAGCTTAAAATCATTAAGTTCAGAGAAAGGAAAGATAACTGTGTGACCTCTATAGTGTCTAAAAAGGAGGAGAGATTTATTGGGAACTCATGTACACCTGAGATGAAAAAAAATAGAAATAAAAATAAAAATCGAAATTCAACACAGAAAAAAAAAAAGGAGGATTTAGTCATAAAGAAAAGAGGGAAGGGCATTCTAGAATAGGAATGAACAGGTCACGTGCAAGAATCAGTAAATTAGTGAGTCTGACTGGAGACAAGTGAAATCAGGTGGAAAAGTTGGGCTAAAGCCAGCTTATGAGATGGCTAAATGCTGGGTCAGGAAGTTTGGATTTAAAACAACAAAAAAAGAAATTTGGACTTCATCTTGAAATAGGGCAGAACCACTGGTGGTGTCTAAATAAGCATGGGACAAGTGGTATATTAGTAGGACTAATATGATGATAAGGATCAACTAATAGGAGGCTGGGAAAAAAATCAGTTATAAAACTTGTAGCTGTGAGAAGTCACAAAAGATTTAGTATGGCCTGAACTACAATTCTGATGGATGATAAAGTTTACTCCAAGACACTTTAGGATGAAAGATTCAAGAGTCTGATCTCGGAAATAGGCAGTGAAGGGGAAAGAGATTCAAAGATTACTCCAATTTTCAAGCTAAACTAAGGAAATGATAACACTGACATATGCAAAACTAGGAAAATCAACAGAGAAAACCAGTTTTGAAGGAAGACCATTGATTCATTCATGGGATAAAAGTCAGGCAGTGTGACAGCTTCCCCTCAGGGAACAGCTCGTGAGTCACACTTCTTTTTAAGTAACATATTCTTAATAGGCAAAGAGAAAATATTTAATACATCGTTCTTCGGGAGGAATAAAAGCTGTTATAGCTTTTAACTCTACAAGAATTTTACAAGTACCGTTTTAAAAGAGCACTGTTATAATAATACTGAGTTGCTTTTCAAAATAAACTGAAAGAAGGAACAGAACACCAAAGTAAAGATGTTCCGTAAAATGTCAGAGATGAAGGAGTGAAACTACTCCATCCAATTTGACTGAATGCTCTTAAGGACAGAATTTAGCAACTGTCCCTGGATCCCCACAGCACTGAGCACAGTGAATGATCACTACAGAATATTGATACTTAAGTAAGGCTGAATGAACAGACAGAAAAGAGTGAGGCCAAAAACAAGCCAATTAGGAATACCCTACCCAAGCCTCCAGAACCCAGCATACCTTAAAGGAGCTAATGCTATGGAAGGAGAGTGCTTTAGCCTTATCATCCTGGCTGAAAGGTAGGCCGAGCCTATGGTACCTGGTTTGCTACTGCTAAGTCACTTCAGTTGTGTCCGACTCTGTGCGGCCCCAGAGACGGCAGCCCACCAGGCTCCTCCATCCATGGGATTTTCCAGGCAAGAGTACTGGAGTTGGGTGCCATTGCCTTCTCCGGGTACCTGGTTTACGAGAGCTAAAATACCAAACAAAAAATGAAAGGATGCCAATTCTCAAGGAAACATATACTGAGTTTCTGCTCCCCACATTACCACCTAATGAGACCATCTCCAACTCTAACCTTTAAGGCAGACAGTAGAATGTAACTTTTCAAGTGTGTGGCTAAAGATATTCAAGGGCTTCCTGTCCTTTTAAACTGTTAAAAAGTCACTGTTTCGGTTGAAAGTGGTTTAAAAGCCTGAATCTCAATAGGTAGTCCTACCAGGCATACCACTGTTTCTTAAGCCAGTAGAACAAAGAAATGCAAATAGAGCTGCTGGTAAAGTGAGATGATTGATGCTCAGGTGTTTCAAGTGGTTGCCAGTGACTGGGCTATGACCTGCAGGCTCCCCCAGGTTAAGATAATTTGGCAGAGTCCCAGCTTATCCAATATGGCTACAAAGGGAACAATGAGGCTGCTTTCTAAATGAATTGATCTTATACAAATGCCTTAAGACCATCTCTTTCTCAAGAGGTTAGAACAGAAAAGAAATGGCCAAACATTGGCAATTGTTGTTCAGTCGCTAAGTAGTGTCCGACTCTTTGAGACCCCAAGGACTGCAGCACACCAGGCTTCCCTGTCCTTCACTATCTCCTGGAGTTTGGTCAAACTCATGTCCATTGAGTCAGTACTGCCATCCAACCATCTCATCCTCTGTCGCCCCCTTCTTCACTTGCCTTCAGTCTTTCCCACCATCAGAGTCTTTTCCAATGAGTCAGTTCTTTGCATCAGGTGGCCAAAGTATTGGAGCTTCAGCATCAATCCTTCCAAGGAATATTCAGGGTTAATTTCCTTTAGGATTGACTGGTTCGATCTGCTTGCTGTCCAAGGGACTCTCAAGAGTCTTCTCCAATAATACAGTTCAGAGGCAGAATAAAATAACAGTTCAGAGCTCATGCTCTGGCACCATACAGACATGGGTTAAATCCCAGTTCTTCCAGTAAACAGCTACATAATCATATCTTTTAACACATTCCTATTAGGCAAAGTAAGACTGATTACCTTCCTCAAGATTTAAATATATGGTAACTTCAGATGTTAGTATGTTCCTTCCTAAAACTACACCATGATCCCTTTGACTGGACCTGCATTTTCTTTACTAGCCTCAGCCAGTAATTTTTAGTGAAGAGCTTTCTAGATGGATGATCTCAATTTTTGTGCTTTGAATCTCCAATTTCCCTTTCTGAGAACCACTTTACTTTGAAGTTCTGGTTCTTCAACCCATGCCCTGGGCTTCATCAGTGAAAGTGAAGAACAGGAGGAGAAAAAAAAAAAAAAAAAAAGAACAGGAGGAGAAAAAAACAAAGAAAATCGAATTATAAGTAGAACTTACAAACGTTGTAGTTGTGTAAACTTAAAATTGATGCTTTCTTTAAAAATTACAAATTCTGTAGAACCTATAGCAATAATTTTAAGAAGTGTTCTTACACGTAGGAGGCCCAGGGAGGTACCCTGCCTATGTTCAGCATCCCCACTTCCCCCTCTCAACTCAGGGTTCTTTCTGTATGTTGTAGTGGAATCTGTGGTGTAGTGGGAAACAGAGAGGGAAAAGTTCCACAGATTCTTCATTTGCATTTGGCCTCCTTTAAAACCATTATTGCTTTTCTAGTTCAGGCAGTAAAGACTAAGTCCCAGCCAGTTTCAACTCCCTTAGGATCCTGCACACAGCCACCAAATCAAATCCTAAACTAACAGTCTTCATGAAGAGCCCTTCCCACCTCAAAAACTCATAAGGGCTCCCTACCTTTTATTCATTAGAAAGAGCCCAATTCAGATCCAAAGGCCAGGCTAACATCATTCTACTTTTATACCACAGTACTTGTTTCCTCCTAATTCCCCGAAGGAAATTCTTTAAGGCTCTGACTAATCTGCTCACTGTGCTCCCAACACAGACAAACCTGCACGCCCAGGAAAGATTACACCCATCCCCACGCACCTTTCCTTCAAAGGCCAGCCCAGACCGCCCCATGTTTGCCCCGCAACCGTGCTCCTCAAACACACTGCCCAGTCTTCTGACCCTCTCCAGTACACCTCTTTTTACTGGCTGTACTCTCGTGGCATCTCAATCCATTCCAACCACTTTGAAGGCAGGCCACGTTCATTACACAGAGGATCATCACTGTGCCCTGCAGTTAGTAGATTCGGGGTATTTTTTAAACCAGAGGAGGAGTTCAAATACTGTATCTAAGTAGGGCAAGACAATACTGCCCGTCTTTCCTAATTCCCCTTTATTCATAGCGTTCGCTACAATGCTGAAAATTTCTAGTATACACGGAACAGTCATGTGGAGAGAACACGCCACCGGATGGCAGAAACCTGCGTCCCAACCCTGGNTGATCCCTGTCTCCTGTACAATGTCACAAACCTCATTTCATAGTTCATCTGGCACTGTATCTGTCAGATCTAGTCCCTTAAATCTATTTCTCACTTCCACTGTATAATCATAAGGGATTTGATTTAGGTCATACCTGAATGGTCTAGTGGTTTTCCCTACTTTCTTCTACCCATTTCCCTTGTTTTCTACAGAACCGGTCTAATTGTAAAACAGTATTGAAGACCCTCCAACCAGCCAATGATGCCATCCTTCAATGGATACCGTGGCCAAGCAGTATCACATAGGAAGACCATATGTGTCTTCTTTAAGCCCTCGGGATCAAATCTACCCCAGTTTTTCAGGATACAGTTCAAAGGAGTGAGGCTGGAATTCTTAGCTCCCATCTGTAAGAGAGAAAAAAAAGTGAGCAGCGCCATCTTTCTCCTGGAGGTGTCTCTCCCTGCTCTAGATGGGGGTGTAGACAGACTATACCAAAGCTTTCCTTCCCTGTTTGGACGTGGTCTGTCCCTTACTGACGCAGGCAATCTACTTGTCCCTCCTGGTTCTACCACCAAGACAGGGTGGAGATGCACCAGGGGTAGACCTGTTGGCGTCGCTTTCTGCCGTCCAGCTCCTCACCATTAAAACCTGGCTTGCCTCTGATGCCACCCAGGATGCGATCAGAGTAACTTTCCAGAATGCCTCCCAGGCTAAGACTGCTGGGGAAAACATTTGTCACCTGAGTGCCTGTGCACGACCCTGAGTATATCCCTGACAACAATAAGACCAATACTAACATAAAACTGAGATGTTCCTTCAAAGCATCACCACACCAGTATAAGAACCTCCTCTGGTCCACTAAGAGCCAGCGTTACCAAAGGAAAAAACCTATTGTAGTTCCAATCTGAGTAACCTTTAACCTCAAAGATGCTCTTGTAGCTAAAGCTCTAACTTCTGAACTTTTGATTCTTAGGGAGGCTAGGTGCTTCCTGATTACCAATCCAAGTTTGGGACCTAAATCACATTACACAGTAACAGTACAGATCACAAGTCCCTTGAAAGTCTATGATGCGATAGATTAGGTTCGTACTTCTGATTTCCAAAGAGTTACGAAATGGCCAAAGAGACCGAAAAGTTTGACCAAGGAGAGTTCGGTCCACACGCTTTGCCCATTTCTGGTCGGTCCCCAAAGAAGATGTTGAATGCCTCTTGACATTGGCAGGTCGGTATAAATCCCTGACAGGTTTCTGCCATAAGCCATATGAGGTCACTGCAGAACCACAGAGCAGAGCTCCTCACTTGCTTCAAACATGGCGTTTCATTCATTCACGCAAGCACACTGTAGAGTTAGTANGTCGGTCCCCAAAGAAGATGTTGAATGCCTCTTGACATTGGCAGGTCGGTATAAATCCCTGACAGGTTTCTGCCATAAGCCATATGAGGTCACTGCAGAACCACAGAGCAGAGCTCCTCACTTGCTTCAAACATGGCGTTTCATTCATTCACGCAAGCACACTGTAGAGTTAGTAAAGTATAGCAGAAAACATGTTCACTAGGAGAACAAAGAACTAGAGCTCCAAGCATCCTTACCTTGTCCTGAAGAATCCCAGACAAGCCCCCAAGATGAAAAGTTGTTGCTGAACCACTCAAAGACACCAGGATTCTTGGCCTCCAGAGGAGAAGAATTCAATCCAGGGCCAAAGATGAGGCTTGATCACTCAGAGCTTTTGTGTAATAAAGTTCTATTAAAGTATAAAGGAGATAGAGAAAGTTTCTGACATAGGCATTAGAAGGGGGCAGAAAGAATACCCCCTTGCTAGTGTTAGCAATGGAGTTACATACTCTCCAGTCAATCCAAAGAATTTCTGGAGGTTATAAAGACCTCACCAGATCTACTCCCATAATTTACATTTTAAGATAACAATTAGCCAGAAGGTTTAATCCAGAGATTGTCCTCAGGCAGGATACATTATTGTTATATAATCCTTGTAAAGACCAGACTTATTCCCATAATTTAGATTTTAAGATAACAGAATTAGCCAGAAGGTTTAATCCAGAGACTGTCCTCAGGCAGGATACATTATTGTTATATAATCCTAAGGAATGTAGAGGGAAAAAAAGGTTTGTCCTTTCTTCCTCCTTGAGAATTCCAGACCCCTCTTTCCTTGGGGACCCCTAGACTTTTTATCAACTTGCCTAGGAAATGCCTCTCTCAATAGATGTATGGAGGATTTAATAATGCTATTCTCTTTGATTTTGTATATGTTTAAAATTTTCCATTATGGTTTCATAATGTGTATTAGTCTTAAGTGCACTGGTATGGTAATAAAATACCTAAATGCAATATGAATTTTTAAAAATGTTTATAGATCAGTGATTTATTAATTAAAGATTTGTTAAAAGTTTTCCTAAATGACTCGTACTTGCTAGTCCTTAATGGTAAGTTTGAGTTACTTTATGTGCAGTACTCGAAATAGTAATGTAAAATCTGTAAGTCATATTTTCTATAGTTAGGAGTACTCTTGATTTATCCATTCAACAAATATAGACCCAGGCTTTGCTTTAGATGTTGAGGATACCTCAGAGAAAAGATCAGCCAGGTTTCTATTCTTTTGGGGTTGATACTATACTAAGAGAGATAAACAAGTCAATTAATATTTTATATAACTATATAATGTGGTTAAAATAATATTAGAGTAACTACGATGGATCTTCATACTGTCAGTGCCACCCAAATAACAGTTCTGGGACTTTGCCTCCATCATCACTACTGCCTCTCTGGGTGGAGGAAGGTAACAAAGATCTTACCATTTATATTAAGGGGGTTTATGCATGTCCTGGGCTGTTGAGTGTGCACATGGGACAGTTTAGGTGGATGCTCAACAAAAGCTCAGAGCATGGGGTTCAGGGTTTGGACTACATAGGCAGCTGCCATTGGAGAGCCAGCTTCTGTGGCCCTTTTCTTGGGCTAACTCTCTACCAGATTTTCTCCTGGGATTTGTGTGTGTGCATGTGCGTGTGTTTTAACAGTTCCTGACCTCCATTAGCTTCTTCTTTGTACATCCCTTTCTGTCCATCCAGTATACCACTCAGGAGTTGAAAGTTGTGGAGGGGCAGTCACCTGTTTCTCCCTCTGTTACTGCCTTGCTTTGGGTTCTTCTCAGAGCCTCCCCTTAAGAGCCTAGCTTGAAAATTACACATACTGAATATTGTTTTTTCTCTTTGCATTCCCTAATTCTCTGAGACACCCTCTATCTCCAGGAAAAAAGTCCTGAGGTACAGCTGATAAAGGGAAACATGAAGCATAAAATTTCAACATCTCCTTTTGCTATGTGGAGAAAGAAAGAAATGAGGTTTCATTAGAGAGCTTAAGGGTCTCCTTTAGACAGAATAGTTTGGGGAAAGACTCTCTGAGGAAGTGGTATTCAAGTTAAGACTTGAAAGGTAAGAGGGAGCCAATTATAGGAACAGATGAGGGAAAAGACTCTAGACAGTGTAAACATCAATCACAAAGGTTCAGGACAAGAGGGAGTCTGAAATGTTCTGGAATTTGACAAAAATAGTACTGGAAACTTCTTTCCCTTTCTCTTCCAACTAATCTTTGCTATTGAGATGCTACTATCAGAACACACTATAAATAGTAACCAAAATTTGGGTTTGGAGACACTCAATACTTAAATATTTCAGGACGTTTTTTATTGTTCTCTTTGGCATTCATACCCCATAGACATACAATAATAAAACCTAACATGGGGACTTTTCTGGTGGTCCAGTGGTTAAGACTCCATACTTCCACTGCAGGGGCTGCAGGAAAGATCTAATCTGCTACCAAAAACAACACCTAACATGATTCTGGCAACCATTGAAAATGATAGGTAAAGTCAGTTACTCCCAAAATTATTCACTAAAGAGTGGCATAGATGTTGCTCAAGAGCCTTAAAAGGTCACACAAATAAAAATATTTATGAAGACATTTTTAGAGCTTGGAACAATAAGTTATGTTAAATAAAAATTCAGGAAGTGAAATTACATATTTAACTATGATTTTGATTATTAAAAATGTAAGTATAGATATTGGAAAAAATATTAGTAGGACTTCCCTGGTGGCTCAGTGGTAAAGAATCTGCCTGCCAATGAAGGAGACAGAGGTCTGATCCCCGGTCCAGGAAGATCCCGCATGCCTCGGGGCAACTAAGGCCATGCTGCACAACTGCTGAAGGCCACACACTCTAGAGCCTGTGCTCTGCAGCAAGAGAAGTCACCGCATTGAGAAGTCCAAGCCCCACAGCTAGAGAGGCACACCCACTCACCACAACTAGAGAAAAGCCCATGCAGCAACGAAGACCCAGCACAGCACAGCCAAAAGTAAATAAATAAATATTAAAAAAGAAAGAAAATCATCATTAAAAAATACTAATAATTATCACTAGGTAATGAGAATCTATTACACCCATATAGGAATTTAAGAAAGAACAGGAAAAAAAAAATAGTAGAAATGTTCAATGAATACGTCAAAATTATTTTCCAGAACTGAAGGAAATGAGTTGCCAGACTGTAAGGCTCCACCAAATGCTCAGTTCGGTGGGTGAAAATAGACACCAACTCAGATTATTGCAGAATTTCAGCACGTTGAAGGGAGAGAGCTGATTATTAGGGTTCCAGAGAGAGAGAAAAAAGCCACCAACAAATGTTTGAGAGTCAGAATGACTTTGGACTTCTCAGCAGTAGCAGAACCTAGAAACTGTCTTCAGAGTTCTGGAGCAACAATGCCCTTGTCCTAATGGTGGCCCCAGAGCAGCAGAGTTCCCAGTCTTAAGAGGCAAGTTGCACAATAGACATATCCGAAGTCATTCATAAATAAATCAAAACGTGGAGGGCTCTCCCCACATGTTTTTCTCTGTGTGAACCCTTGGGCCTTTGCATATCCCAGAGAGTGAGTTGTGTGAGGGAACTTGCAAGAGTAATAATCAAGGTTGAAGTTTCCAGGTGGAAGCAGAACTCACATTTAATGTCATTTAAATAAAATAATGTGATATTTCTTATACCACTAAAAATCATAGTTGTAAAATCATATCTACTATCACAGTTTATATTAGAGTAAAATTTAAGGACATAAAAATTATAGTAATAATCATAGGTATAAATTAATTACTATGGAAAATCAGATGTTCATGAGCTGGTGGTGTATGTAAAACTCTATAAGTTCTCCAGATTACTAATAACTTCTAACAGGTTTCACCTAGAAAGTCCAAGGTAGTAGCCAACACTTGCCATCCTTAAATTATTCTTCAAAAAGGCCTGGCTACCTGCTTGGAAGAAAATACAGTGAGAACAAAACACAGATTTACATTTCAATAAAATATAATTCTGCACTAGGACAATAGGATGCCTATTTAATGTGCTTTTCTTTATTTTGACAATAAAAGTAAAGCTCTGTGAAATGACCAAAGATACATTTTTAAAAAGGTTTGGACAGCTATTCTTTGAGAGCTGCTTTAGGTTCACAAGAAAATTGAGAGAAAGGTTCTGAGATATCCCAAATACACCCCACCCGAACATGTACGTGGTCTGCCCTATTATCAGCATCCCCCACAAGAGAAGTATATTTATTACAATTGATAAACCCACATTGAAACATCCCTACTACCCAAAGTCCATAGTTTACATTAGAATTCACTTTTGGTGTTAGACATCCTATGGATTTGGACAAATATAATAACGCGTATCCATCATTATAGAATAATACAAAGTAGTTTCACGGTGCTAAAAATCCTCTGTGCTCTGCCTATTCATCCCTCAGTTCAGTTCAGTTCAGTCGCTCAATCGTGTCCGACTCTTCGAGACCCCGTGAGTTGCAGCATGCCAGGCCTCCCTGTCCATCACCAACTTCCAGAGTTCACTCAGACTCACATCCATCGAGTCAGTGATGCCATCCAGCCATCTCATCCTCTGTTGTCCCCTTCTCCTCCTGCC
>SJYA01003118.1:1706204-1772784 GCA_006410615.1 Neotragus moschatus | reverse complement strand
TTTTTTTTTTTTTTTCCGAAGAAAGGATATTTGTATCTGAGTTTATAGTTTAAACTGCTATTGAGGAGAAGTTCGTCTCTGTTCTTTAGTGAAATGTGTTGTTGTTATTTTTAATACTGTCGACAAAGATTTAGGTGTCATTCTGTGTGGCACTCCTTGCAGTTGATCAGTTTGGAAACGACTGCACACCTACTAAACAGATGTTTTAGCAGTTAAGTTGTTGTCACCGTCCTCTCCATCATCTCTAAAAAAGTAATCGTTTACCTCTTCACTTTGTTCTAGAAGCAATATTTTGTTAATCCTTAGTAAACAAACATCTTTGTTTTTAAGTTGTAGAATGAGTTTATGTTTTAAAAAATCAAGGAGACAACTGAAGTTGTGCTACATTTTCCAGTGGGTGGGTGAAGGTGTTCAGCTCTCTCCTGATTAGTTTCTGCATCATTTTCCAGCTTTAAAATGCGCTAGGAGAGGAAGCACATACTTGTACAATCTACTGCTTAACCAAATATTGAATTGATTTGGCTTTTTAGATGCCCTACACAGTTTGCTGGTATATGTGTATTTTGTGTGTCTATTTTTGTTGCTATGATATTAAAAACTACCAACTCTCAGAAACTTTTTTGTAAATCCAAACGTATTCTAAAATTAAACGGTTATTTTAAAAGTGTTTTAACAAACTTTCTTAGGTTATTGCCTACACAGCTTTGATGGCTTGAGTTGTATATATCACAGGTAATAGCCAACTCTAAAGTATGTGCCTGAGAAGACTCTTGGTGGTAACCCGAAGTCAAGCCAATTACCAGTTGCACTCTGGGGCCTCTGTTAATAGTTACTTGTCTTGAAGATTTAAAAAACCAGCTCATATTCAAATACAAATTTTTATATGATTTTGATCATTTAATTAAGTCAGGAAGTATTACCTTTTCTATGTGGCTTTATTTTCTTTAATTTCATTTTTATTGTTAAAAAGTAGGTCAGACCTATAAAAAATTATAAAGAATATAACAAGCATGTATGTTTAGAAACAGAAGAATCATTACAGCTAGAATCCCACTGTATCCCTCCGCATCCCTTTCTTCTACCTCAAGAGTTGAACATTATCCTGAATTTCATGTTTATTGCCTCCATACATTTAAAGCCTTAACTTAAAAGAGATTTCTTTTCTCGCTAATGAAAAGTGCTTAGTGTCCAGTGTTTACAATAATTTCAGTATAAAGAGGTGTATTTCTTTTCAGACTAGCCTTTTCTTTTTCAAATAGCCCTCCTACTGCAAAGATTTCTGTTCTTGGTGTGGTGGTGGTGTGTGTGTGTGCTCAATTGTGTCCGAATCTTTGCGACCCAGTTGTCTGCAGCCCATCAGGCTCCTCTCTTCATGGGATTTCCCACGCTAGAATACTGGAGTGGGTTGCCATTTCTTTCTCTAGGGGATCTTCCTGACCCAAGTATTGAACCTGTGTCTCTGCTATTTCCTGCCTTGGCAGGTGGATTCTGTACCACTGCTCTACCTGGGAAGTGCAATGTGTCCTNCCATCAGGCTCCTCTCTTCATGGGATTTCCCACGCTAGAATACTGGAGTGGGTTGCCATTTCTTTCTCTAGGGGATCTTCCTGACCCAAGTATTGAACCTGTGTCTCTGCTATTTCCTGCCTTGGCAGGTGGATTCTGTACCACTGCTCTACCTGGGAAGTGCAATGTGTCCTTGCTGCTGCTGCTGCTAAATCGCTTCAGTCGTGTCCGACTCTGTGCGACCCCATAGACAGCAGCCCACCAGGCGCCCCCATCCCTGGGATTCTCCAGGCAAGAACACTGGAGTGGGTTACCATTTCCTAACTTTACTAAATAACTTATGCTCCTGAGGGTTATCGAATCTTTTCTTACAGGGCCCAGATAGTAAATATTTTAGGCTTTTCAGATTACATGTGGTTTCTGTCACATAATCTTGTCTGATTTTTTTCCCCTCAGTTTTAAACTTTTAATGGCAACAGTTTGTGATAACCTAAGAGATCAGCCTGAGGGGTTCCCTAGTAGCTCAGTTGGTAAAGAGTCTGCCTACAATGCAGGAGACCTGAGTTTGATCCCTAGGTCCGGAAGATCCTTTGGAGAAGGAAATGGCAACCCAGCCCAGTATTCTTGCCTGGAGAATCTCATGGACAGAGAAGCCTGGCAGGCTATAGTCTGTGGGGTCACAAGAGTTGGACATGACTTAGCAACGAAACCACCAAGAGATCAGCAAAATTTTAAGAGAGATGACTTCAGTTTTTGATTACAATGAATGCAATCTTTATGATGTTCTTTACTTGTACAGTAGCTATATGAATATTTATGGAGTGAATGAATGAATTTAGTGGACAGGACTGTTGTTTTTTAATCCTCAGTCTTTCTTTACCATTTTGGTTGTTTGAATTTTAATATGACTGTAGTGAAAGCATTAGTGTTAGTCGCTTAGCTGTATATGACTCTTTGCGACTGCATAGACTGTAGCCTGCCAGGCCCCTCTGTTCATGGAAATCTCCTGGCAAGAATCTCCTGCATTGCAGGCAGATTCTTTACTGTCTGTACCACCAGGGAAGGCCAACTACAGTTGATGGTTTTGCTAGTGCCATCAGCAGCAATCTTGCAATTTCTAATTAAAGAAGTCTGGATAGGAAAATAGTTGGTTGACAGTACTCTTTATTGCAGTATAAGCAGTCCCTAAAGCTCCTTTGTGGGAGCTTTGGTAACTTTTAGGAATGTGTGATTTGTGGGAATTTCTACTACTTTGCGCAAACAACGTGAATGGTCTTCATTTGGTAACTTAATCACACATCCAGACAAGAGATTAGACCAATTGGAGAAGCTTTAACCACAGTAGAGCAATTCTGCATACTGTGACTTTTGTGCATTGTTAGGTTTCAGTGCATTTAACAAGTGATAGCATGACAAGATAGTACTTGGAAGTTACTGAGTTAGATTTCTCAGGATCACAAATGTGGTTTTCAAACATGGGGGTGGGGCATGCCGGAGGACATTGAGGTATCCTTAACATAAATAGCAGTTTGGTTAGTCTAGTGATGAGGGGAAAGATAACTTCCTATTTGGCATTTCCTGTCACAGTATATGGTAATGAATGGGAAAAGTGAACTCAGGGCAAGAATACCTCTCCCTTTGGCTCAGATTTGTGTTAATTAAGTGTGTCAGTATCTTATGGATGCTGCTCTGTGGACTGTGGTTCTTTTTAGCTTTCCTTTTTGTTCCCCTAAGGATGACATTTATTAAGCAGTGTAATATAACAGATTATTAATATTTGAGTGTTTGCTAAGCAGAGTAGTAGACTCTGGGAAAACAGTAAATTACATAGGACTTGTTTCCCTACATTTTGAGGTTGGTACTATTACCAACCTTTAAATTTTCAGATGAGGAGACAGACACAAAGGGCTCCATTGCCCAGGCAGACTGGATGAGGAGTCCTCGTTCTACTGAAATGCCTAAGGAGGCATTTATCTTACTTCACATGGAGTCTTTCCCATCAGGCCTCCTCTATCCTGCTCTGTCCTAATCAAGGCCCCATTAAGTTTCTGCTGTAAGTTCCTACAGCACCTTTTACTTCCCTTTACTAAACATCATCTCTCTTACAATCACTTATTTTATGTTCCCCACTAGACCTCAGTGTCTTGAGGACAAACTGAATTAACACATGTGAAACACTTGGAACAGTGAGTACCTGGCACGTAGTAAGCGTTCTATGTGTTAGTCATTATTTTAATATATTTTTTATTTTGTGCCAGTTATCCCTTGGCAGGTTAATATTTTGGATGCAAATTTGGCATGTTCTTTCTAATACATCATAACCTAACTTGGCCGGATTCTAGGAACAGTGGAAATAAAATTCTGAAAAATAAGTTTCACCTTTTTTACAAATTAATTCTCTTTAGTGTCTACTCCAAGAACCTGTCAGAATTGTACATATCTTTCAAAACTTTTTAAACTAATTTTATTTCTGGCAGTTGAAACCCTTAAAATTCTGCTGTTTGCTTTAGCAGTGTCATTTAGGCCCCATTTAATCTCTGTCACCAACAGTGTGGTTAAAACTTCTCATTGTTCTTGTCTGAGATATTAACAAAAATGTCATCAGTAACCTGATAACTAAGAGTTCTTAATTCTTAAGTGAATTTACTTAGAAAACAGACTCACAGACTTAGAGACCGAACTTAGGGTTGCTGGGGAGAAGGGATAGTTAGGGAGTTGGGGATCGACATGGACACACTGCTATATTTAAAATGGATAACCACAAGAACATAGGACTCTGCTTAATGTTAAGTGGCAGCCTGGATAGGAGAGGAGTTTGGTGGAGAATGGATACATTTATATGTATGGCTGGGGAGAAGGTGATGGCACCCCACTCCAGTACTCTTGCCTAGAAAATCCCATGGGTGGAGGAGCCTGGTGGGCTGCAGTCTGTGGATGAGGTTGCACAGAGTCAGACACGACTGAAGCGACTTAGCAGCATATGTATGGCTGAGTCCCTTAGCTGTTTACCTGAAACTATAACAACAGTTTTAATTGGTTATATATACCCCGATACAAAATAGAAAGTTAAAAAAAGAGTTCTTGAATAACCTTGTGTGTTTCATTTTACAGACCATTTAATTTGGCCGAGCGGAAAGCTAATGCCCATTCGGTAGTAGAATGTGATCATGTGCGGAAAGAAGTTAGTGTTCGAACTGGAGGACTGGCGGACAAAAGCTCAAGGAAAACATACACTTTTGATATGGTACTTACTTCCTAAAGTGCTGCTACTTCTTATCCACTAATGTGAAATTATCCTAGTATGTATATTTTCTGTAGGTCCTGGTATAGTTAGAAATTTCAGTGGATCGTTTGAGTTGTCAAATGGTTTCTGGTGGGCTGGATAAGTTAATATATTAAAAACAATTATTAAGGAAATTTTGAAGTTTTTTTTTTTTTTTCTTTTCAAGAAATGCCTTTTGTTTTTTGGCTAGGTTTTTGGAGCAAATACTAAACAAATTGACGTTTACCGAAGTGTTGTTTGTCCAATTCTGGATGAAGTTATTATGGGCTATAATTGCACTATTTTTGCGTGAGTGAAACACTTTTCAAATTGATGAAAAGTTTTAGATGCATGTAATCATTTATTTTTGCTTAACACTTCTGTTAAT
The DNA here is from genome assembly GCA_006410615.1 of Neotragus moschatus. Classification (NCBI taxonomy): domain Eukaryota; kingdom Metazoa; phylum Chordata; class Mammalia; order Artiodactyla; family Bovidae; genus Neotragus; species Neotragus moschatus. Next base: position 1,767,628 of record SJYA01003118.1, on the reverse strand, counting down.
TTTGACAGATATGGCCAAACCGGCACTGGAAAAACTTTTACAATGGAAGGTGAAAGGTCCCCTAATGAAGAGTATACTTGGGAGGAGGTATTTATTGTTTATATCAGACTTCTGTCTCTAAGTGACTCAAGTGCAGCTGAATGAAACTTGGTTGGATGCCTCTGTCTGAAATAGATCAGAGTACCATGTCAAACATGAATTTAGGATAAACTACTAGTATAATGATATTAAAGTATATGTAATGCTTCTGTTTAAGAAACATAAAGTCTTACTGAGAGAGAGAGGAGCAATACATGGTACAGTTGGATGATGAGAGAAGGGTCTCTTTGGGACAGAGAGTTGGAGCAGACTATTGTGGAAAAGTGGAATGTGAGTAGGACTTGAATAGGAAGGCTTTGCAGTGAGGGAGTGAGTCTTGTAAATTTAGCGCAACCAAGGGAGCAGTATGGTACTTTATTAATGATGACATTGAGTAAGAAATTAAGATCACTGTATTGCTGAAGATTATAGAAAGCACATAGTACATTTCACAAAGAAATGTGTTTAAACCCAAATGAGTTTAATGAACTACTATTTTCCAAATTACCAACATTTAGGTAGATCCTTTCTTCTAGTTGTTGGGGCACTAACTTACTTTATGCATGGGTAATAGTGTTATGGAATTGTAATCATAGAAAATATGGGCTAGGTTTAAAGCACAGTTTCAAAATGTAGCATCATAAGTTTTATTAAGGATAATTAGACTTTTGAGAAACAACTTTGTTTTATGTCAGAATTAGGGAATATACTGTTAGATGAGCCACTTTTCTGATTAAAAGAATGGTACTGTGTTCTCATGAGAAAAGTTGGAGAGGATTATTGAACTTGGCTTTATAAGGAACTTGATTCAGTTGGTTTCTGTATAATGCTCAGGCATGAAGTAGCTGACTGGAATGACAAATCTGTGGAAGGTGTAAGGAAGAATAATTGCTATTGAACAGATTGTTGTAAATGGCTTATAAATGATTTAGCTTCTCTAACATTAGGTTAGTTTTTAAATTTTTTTTTTAAACCTGTTTTGACATGTTTAAAAATACTATAAAGGAGGCCCTTGTTATATGTGTGTTTTAACTATTGCAGTAAATGGTATTCTTTATTAATATTATAATTTCAGGATCCTCTGGCTGGTATAATTCCACGTACTCTTCATCAAATTTTTGAGAAACTTAGTGATAATGGTACTGAATTTTCAGTGAAAGTGTCACTATTGGAAATCTATAATGAAGAGCTCTTTGATCTCCTTAATCCGTCATCTGATGTTTCTGAGAGACTGCAGATGTTTGATGATCCTCGTAACAAGGTAACTTAAGTCTTTGACAATGAAATGTCTCCAAAGGTTAATGTGTGATATTTTGAGAAATATATATATATATATATTTTTTTCTTTCTTTTTAACCAATTTAATGGGTGCTCTTCTGATATTTGGTCAGAGGGGAGTGATAATCAAAGGTTTAGAGGAAATTACAGTACACAACAAGGATGAAGTCTATCAAATTTTGGAGAAGGGGGCAGCGAAAAGGACAACCGCGGCAACTTTGATGAATGCCTACTCTAGGTAAGAAAGCCCCTGTTTCCCCCGCTGCTCTATTTTGTTTTCAAGAAGAATATCCAAACTTAGGAACTCAAATTGGGGCGTGTCAAGGGATGTGAGTCACACACCTAGATTGTATGCTGGATTGCTTGCCTTAGCAGTTGGCTTGAGGCTTATAAGGGGAGCACCAAGATTGGGAGAATGTTGAAAGGAGGACAAAGGCAAGTTAAACTTGAGCAGAATTATTGTTTTTTTAAGTAGAAGATTTCTTTTCCCAAATGAAATTATACGTGGGAGCCCTGATTAAAATGTGGCTGGGGTAGTTGATTTGGCAGTGGGATACTCAGGGGCTTACCTCCTCAGCCTTCAGGAGATTTGCCCTGAGTACTTTTCTGGAGCCCCTAAGAATACTTAGAATACAGTTTGAAAATCCCTTATTTGAGTAAAGATTAGAAGAAAACCAAATGGCCTGTTTTTTTGTTTTTGTTTTTTTTTTTCCTCAGCTTAATCAATGTATAAATGACAAAATTTTATATTTTTAGGTTGTACAATATGACTTCTTTCTTCTCAAATGGCTTCACTTTAATGTAGGAAGACACATGATCACTAATAGAATACACATGATCACTAATACAGGCTTTCAAGGGGAGAAAGAGGCATATTTGATAGTATTCCTTATAAGATGAATCCCAGACTCTAGAAATGAACTTTACCAAATCAGAGGTTGTTGGGTTTTTTTTTTTTGCTCATCTTTGAAGGAAACATCAGAATGTAATTGAAAGAGTTGTAGATTAGGAGTTAGATATTTGTGCTTAGTTCCAGTTCTGCAGTTAACTAAATATGTTATTTCAGGTAGTTAAACTTACCTGAATATCATTTTCCCTGAACTGCAAAATGACTTTGAGGTCTTGCTCCCTTACAGTTGCTCTCTTATACTGAGACATTCTACAGTATGCTATGGCAATTGTAACTGTAGCTCTATATAAGTATGTGTGTATTTAAAGAAAGAAGAAAAATAGCATAACATGAAAGTAATCAGTATCATGGAATTATGGGTGATTTTATAATTTAAATAAAATTTCCTATAATAGCTTCCATGAAAAAAATGGGGCTATAAACAAATCATAGAATGAAGTTTCCATTTGAATTAAATGTTTGCTTTATAACTTAACTTGATTTAGACTTTGGAAGGATGAATTTAAGAAAATTTCTTTCTCTAAATACTTTTCTCTGAAATATAAAATTCCCATTATTCTATAAATTTGAATAATTTAAAATTTCCTAATTTTCACTGAAGACTGGAGTAAAGATATCTTCTTATCAATGTATGTGATAAAGAAAAGAAATGTGATTAAGTTTTCCAAAATCAGAATTGACTTTTATGGTTAATAGCAGTAATTCCATCATCTTGAATTCAGTTCAGTTCAGTCGCTCGGTCGTGTCCAACTCTTTGCGACCCCATGAATCATAGCACGCCAGGCCTCCCTGTCCATCACCAACTCCTGAAGTTTACTCAAACTTATGTCCACTGAGTTGATGATGCCATCCAGCAATCTCATCCTCTGTCATCCCCTTCTCCTCCTGCCCTCAATCCCTCCCAGCATCAGGGTCTTTTCCAATGAGTCAATTCTTCGCATGAGTTGCCCAAGTATTGGAGTTTCAGCTTCAGCATCAATCCCTCCAATGAACACCCAGGACTGATCTCCTGGGCAAATAATGGTAGGAAAACATGAGATTATATTTTATACTTCAGATCTATAGTTTATATTTTTCCCTGTGTCCCTCCCTTTTTCTGTTATTTAAAATAAATAATTTTGTAAAAATGACATGAAAAGTACAAATGAGAAAATTAGAAATTACTATATTCCAACCATCAATGACATTAACAAACATAATGTTCTTCATCAGATATTGATACAGAAAGGAATGCTGTCTTTGGTTATCTGTATTGTTTTTTATATCACTAAGACAAAAGTTTAGTGTCAGTGTACAGCATAAGAAGGACTTTGGAAAACCTTGTAGTGTAGCAGTGATGATTACTTGTGGTGTTTCAGTGAACACTGCTGTTTACTATTGTGCTGTTCAGAGGAAGGACCTACCTGTCTCTGGTGACCTTGAGGCAGAGCAATGTACTTTTAGGATAGTTGATGCTGAGGGGGAGTGATCTGGTGGCCTGCCTAATGCTGTTTGAGTTTAAGGTAATGATATTTCAAGTGGTTCTTATAAATGGATCAATAGCAAGCCATCTCTTCTGACACACCAGGCAGCTGTTCAAACACTATTCCACATCCAGCTTTCAGAGGTTCCTGAGGATTCTAAGTCATTTAAGCTGTTTTCAGGTAGCTTATTATTGGTTTCCTCTGTGCAGGCAGCAGGAGGAAGAAAGCCAAAACCTAGCATCATTCTATCTATCCACTTTGTCTTCCAAAATCTTACTGATATCCTGTCTGATACCATCTTTCTCTACCCTGGTGGATGTAGATCTTTCTTTGCTGTTTTCATTATGTTATAGAAAGAAAACAATGTTTTGCATTGTAATGATTGGGCAACATGGTCTTATTTTCTAGTCGATCCCACTCAGTTTTCTCTGTTACAATACATATGAAAGAAACTACCGTTGATGGTGAGGAGCTTGTTAAAATTGGAAAGTTGAACTTGGTAAGTGTCAACTGTAATACCACTGTTCATTCTTTCAGGTTTTTTTTTTTGTAGTTTTATTGAGGTATAATTGACAAAATTATGTATTTAAAATGTAGTGTAGCAAGATATCCTTTCTCATGGCTGAATAATATTTGAGTGTGTGTGTGTGCACGTGCGTGTGCATGCACATCAGGTCACATCTTTATTCATTCGTCAGTGGGGAGTTAGGCTGTTGCCATACCTTGTTTATCATTAACAGTGCAGTGAGCGTGGAAGTGCAGACATTTCTTTGAGAGAGTGATTTCATTTTCTGTGCATACATACCCAGAAGTGGGATTGCTAGGTCAAATGGTAGTTCTATTCCAGTGTTTCTTCTTTATCACCTCATAGAACAGTTTGAAAATTGTGTATTTAGAGACAGTACTTTTGTAGTCACTGGGTTACTAGTTTTGTAGTGGGTTGTTACTTATAGAAAATTATTTTACTGGCAATTTAATATCTTTATGTACAATATGAGAATGAAAGTCTTCTATACCAAATCCATAGACTGAGGACTTATTTTTACTTTTAAAATTCAAGGTTGATCTTGCAGGCAGTGAGAACATTGGCCGTTCTGGAGCAGTTGACAAGAGAGCTCGGGAAGCTGGAAATATCAATCAGTCCCTGTTGACTCTGGGAAGGGTTATTACTGCTCTTGTAGAAAGAACGCCTCATGTTCCTTATCGAGAATCTAAACTGACTAGAATCCTCCAGGACTCTCTTGGGGGGCGTACAAGAACGTCTATCATTGCAACAGTTTCTCCTGCATCTCTCAATCTGGAGGTAAGGTCTTAACTATCACTTTTTTTGGCTGTGCAACATGGCTTGTGGGATCTTAGTTTTTGACAAAGGATTGAACCTGGGCCCTCAGCAGTGAAAATTTGGAGTTCTAAACACTAGACTGCCAGAGAATTCCCTAACTACCATGTATAATATTTTTAGAGTTCACTAATTGGCTTCATTCATTCTATACTACAGTAAAAATAATCTAGAGATTGTATGTGGTGGACACATAGAGAACACCACTGAAAAATTGTCTTTCTCCTTCCTGGCAGTTTTCAATCTTAAAAAGCTAGTTACCTAGTTGTATTTTTCCAGTCTTCAAAGATAATTGCTGTGGTCATTAGCAGTGGATGGTTTAATTGAGGCCTTAGAAGTGGGTTAAGTGAATACTAGTACTTTAAAGACTGTTTAGAGATCACTAAAGATGGGGCTGGATGTGGGGGTACAGGTAGGAAAACCAAGAGAAACAACAAAGATGGTAAAGTCTACTTTAATTTTACTGGATTATCCTCTTTAAATGGAATTAGAAAAGCTTTTATACAGCCTCTTAACTCCTCTTTCATTTTAAAAACTATTTTGTTGAGAAATGATTTGTATACTATAAAATTCATCAATTGAAAGTATATAATTAGGTGATTTTACTATATTCATTGAGCTATGCAACTGTCACCAGAATCTATAAACATTTTTATCCTAGAAGGAAACTGTAACCTATTAGCAGTCACTCCCCATCAGTTTCCATTTCTGGCCCTAGGTCACTATTAATCTACTTTCTTTAATCTATACCTTTGCCTATTCTGAATATTTTATATAAATGGAATCACACAATAAGTATTCTTTTGTAACTGGCTTCTTTCACTTAGCATAATGTTTTCAATGTTCATCCATGTTGCAGCAAGTATCAGAACTCATTCCTTTTTGTGGGTGAATCATATGGATATAGGACATTTTGTTTATTCATCAGTTGATGAAATTCATTGAGGTTTTTTTTTAATAGAGCTTAATAGCCTCTTGATGAAAGTGAAACTGGAGAGTGAAAAAGTTGGCTTAAAGCTCAGCATTCAGAAAACGAAGATCATGGCATCTGGTCCCACCACNTTAAATAAGCAGGGTGACAATATACATCCTTGACGTACTTCTTTTCCTATTTGGAACCAGTCTGTTGTTCCATGTCCGGTTCTAACTGTTGCTTCCTGACCTGCGTACAGATTTCTCAAGAGGCAGGTCGGGTGGTCTGGTATTCCCATCTCTTTCAGAATTTTCCACAAATTGCCAACATCTGCTGGATCATGGAAAAAGCAAGAGAGTTGCAGAAAATCATCTATTTCTGCTTTATTCACTATGCCAAAGCCTTTGACTGTGTGGATAAAATATTTAGTCATTGTTTAAAATTCCAGTTGTTACATTGTAGACTTATTTTGTTTTAGTTTAAATATTTGCTTGCAGTTTATTTTGGTTTTTCTAAATAGACATTCACATCTGTAAACAATAGGATTTTGTTTTCAGCCCCAACCCCCAATTCCTTATAAGTTTTTGTTCTCATACATTGGCTAGAACTGCCATTTGTTGTTATTTAGTCACCAAGCCTTGTCCAGCCCTGTTGTACTCCACGGACCGTTTCGCACTAGATTCCCCATGGGATTTCCCAAGCAAGAATACTGGAGTGGGTTGCCATTTCCTTCTCCATCAGTGTAGACTTTTAATATTTTGTTTTAGTATCCAAATAAGGTTTGCCATAAATTAGTAGTTGGATTGTGAGGCTTGATAGAGTCAGGTTTTATCTTATTTATATATTTTTGGCCAAAATACTTAATAAGTCGTGGTATATTCTCCCACTTGGAAGCATGTAATATCTGATTCTTTCCCTTTTTTTGGTAAGAGCTTGGTTATATTCAAATGACCTGATCCACTAGTTCTTCTTTAAGGGTTGCAAAATAATAATTTTTGAATTGTTCTTCCTTAGTTGACTGCTGGACTAACTCTGTAAAGAGGAACATTCCCTCAGCTCCCCAAGGCTGTAGTTCTTATAGGAAAGACAGGACAAATTTTTGATTCATTTCCTTTGACAGTTTGAAGAATAATGGGTTGGTTTCCCAGCTTTCTTAACATCATTATAAACTCATGGATTTAGAATATTTGTGCTAACAATTGTAGTTAATAGCCTCACTGACTTTCAAATTGTTCTTTCTCTGGCCATTTGGTACGTTTTTCAGTGGGTTCTTGAGTCTTTTTGGTTGGCCTAAGCTGTTTTACAAGGTGTTCCAGGTTCAGCTTGAATGTTTCTTGCCCCAGTCCTGGAGTCAGATACTTCCCTAAGAAACCCTGGTTCCTTTTAGTGTGAGATGAGATTTGGAGACCAACCTGGCTACTGGGGGTTTCCTTCAGAAGCCTGTGTTTTTATAATGAATGAAAGCTATTGACTTTATTCTAACCATACTAATATTGAATGAAAAGTAAGGTTGTGACTTTTTAATCACATATTTTTATGCTTTAAAAAAGATAAGAGTGCTAACTTTGTTTCATTATAAATCTTCCCCAAACTGAATGAAAAAAAAGTGAAGTGTTAAACTGACACAGTGTTCTTCTTGTATAGGAATATACAGAAGAGATAGAGCGTCTAAAACGGGATCTTGCTGCAGCTCGTGAAAAAAATGGAGTGTACATTTCTGAAGAAAATTTTAGGTAAGCCCTTGGTTATGGAAATTAATTTCTAAGAATGTACAGTATAGGAAGTGTAGTCAGAGTATTGTACTCCCTTTGTGTGGTGACAGTTGATAACTGATCATTTTGTAATGTATAAGAGTATCAAATCACTATGTTGTACACCCAAAACTAATGTAATCTTGTAAGTCAATTATACTTCAATTAAAAATTATTTACCTAAACTATATCATTCATTTAATAACAATGTTGCACTCTTCTTGTACATTTAATATAGGAAAGCATTTGAAATAGCTCATCTACTTTGAAGAGCTGTTTCCAGTAAAGAACTGATATAGTTATCAAAAGACTGTTAGAATGAACTCTTTTCTTATACCACCTCAACTTTATCTTTTTCTTTAATCAATATCTCTAGCAAATAGTTTGAGGAAATCTACATTCTTGAAATTCTTTGTCATTTAAGTACAATGTGGAATAGGAAATGGTTGGTAGTTATGAAGGAACTAGAAGAATGCAAACGAAAGCACTCGCTTCTGACACTTGCTAATCTCAAGAAATCAGAGAGGCTCATTAAAGCAGACCAGAATTGTCTGGTGCAAAACGTCAGTAGTGCTAAAGCTGAGAAGCTGTGCTCTAGAGAAGAATCCAGAGAAGGCAATGGCAACCCACTCTAGTACTCTTGCCTGGAAAATCCCATGGACAGAGGAACCTGGGAGACTACAGTCCATGGGGTCGTGAAGAGTCAGACACGACTGAGCGACTTCACTTTCACTTTTCACTTTCATGCACTGGAGAAGGAAATGGCAACCCACTCCAGTATTCTGCCTAGAGAATCCCAGGGACAGAGGAGCCTGGTGGGCTACTGCCTATGGGGTCGCACAGAGTCGGACACGACTGACGTGACTTAGCAGCAGCAGCAGAGAAGAATCGTTTATCTCATGAGGACTTTTGTGGTGGTGTGATAGTGGTATTTGTATTGGGGTATGTATTGGGGTCTGTGTGCTGGGGGCAGGAGGTTTAATTGCTCTGTATACGTACCTTAGTTTTCCAGGTTTTAGCCCCTTAGCCCTTCCTCCTTGAGACCTGATGCTTTGACACCAGAAGCCTCTTCGGGACTCTGCCTGTCTTGTTTATTGCTCTTCATATTCCTGATTATAGACACCTAGCATTCCTACCTCTGCTGTATGTGGGTTAGTGTCCTCTGTCACCTTCATAGCTTCTCAAATTTTATATACATACATGTTTTTTTCCCCTGTAATCGGGAAGGATTCTCAGTTTCAAAATGGAGAAAACAGGAAAAACAGTCTGTTTATAAACCTAAGACAAAGAATAGATTTGTTTTTTGCACTTTGTATCTATTGCTTATTGATACTTAGGCATCATTATCATGATAGTGATAAATAGTAGAGATGATACGTAACTGCCTCAGTTGTGTTAGAGTAAATTTTATAGGCATTAAGAAACAATATTCACTGTTAAAATCCTTTTAAATTTTATTTTAGAGCTATGAGTGGAAAACTAACTGTTCAAGAGGAACAAATCGTAGAATTGGTTGAAAAAATTGCTGCTGTTGAGGAAGAGCTAAATAGGGTAAGCATTCAAAACTGTATTGACTGTCATGTAGAAAGCAAATATTAAAAGGTAATTTCAGAAGATTTTTTTTTTTCTTGCTGACCTCTAAACTAAAATTAAGTTGTATCACAGTTTTTTTTTTAATTATCATTAATGATAATGAAGAAGTGAGTCTTTTTTGAAGAAGTTATTCTATTTGACACATATTAATGCAGCATTTTAAGAAATTAATTGAAGTGTATAATTTAATATGAAAGCTATATAGTGAATGCTGATACATTTTCATCAACATGTTTATCAGATGACAGAAGGCAGATGTTGGGAGAAACCAGATGTTAAGTAACTAAGATTGAAAGACCTGACCTTTCAGTGCCACTCTCACACTGGCAGTGTTGAAAGGAATCTGAAGAATTAACACATTTCATTAGACCTGTTACTTGTTTTTGTTTGGTTGGCTGTGCCCCACGATTTGCAGAATCATAATTCTCTGATCAGGGATCAAACCTGTGCCCATAGCACTGGACATACAGGGTCCTAACTAGTAGATCACCAGTAGTAATAATAGTTATAGGAAGAAACCAGTTACCATATGAAGTGTTCTAATCTACCTGGTAACTTGGTACAACTTTTGTATGGAAATAATTTGTTTGGTTCTTTTAGTATGAACTAGCTAGGTGTGTCAACGACCAGTTTGCCATTTTTACATTCTAAAACAAAAATGCTTCGTGTGTTATATGTAGGTTACAGAATTGTTTATGGATAGTAAAAATGAACTTAACCAGTGCAAATCTGACCTGCAAAGTAAGACACAGGAACTTGAAACCACTCAAAGACATTTGCAGGAAACTAAATTACAGCTTGCTGAAGAAGAATTTATCACCTCAGCTTTGGAAAGTACTGAGGAGAGACTTCATGATGCTGCCAACAGGGTTTGTCTTTTGTTTTTATTTGAAGTTGTGTTAAAGAAGTTAAAGAATGGATAGAAGTAACTTTCTTAGCATAAGCTAAGAAATTGTGAAATTCTGTTCATTCACTCCAAATGATACTTCTGTCCATTTAAGAAGCATTATTTTACTATTTCGTCTAGATTTTCTTCACTGGAGATGCTTATTTAAGAAAAATCTATTCCTTAAGTTTTGAAAATAGAACCTGACTTGAATATACTTTGTGAATGTTTAGAGTAATGGTGTCGTACTGCTTTACCTGTGGTCATGGTTGAGCCTTGTCATCAAGAATTTAGTATCTTCTAATGATGGACGATGTTGAAAGTACTCACTTTTTTATTAGGTGTATCCTTCCGGAAATTAGTAACACATGAAAGTGAAAGTCACTCAGTCATGTCCAACTCTTTGCCACCCCATGGACTGTACAGTTCATGGAATTCTCCAGGCCAAAATACTGGAGTGAGTAGCCTTTTCCTTCTCCTGGAGATCTTCCCAACCCAAGGATCGAACCCAGGTCTCCTGCATTGCAGGCAGATTCTTTACCAACTGAGCTACAAGGGAAGCCCAGTAATACTGGAGTGGGTAGCCTATCCCTTCTCCAGTGGATCTTCCTGACCTAGGAATTGAACCAGGATCTCCTGCCTTAGTAACACATACTGGGGAAACATTTGTGAGGGAGCATAATTATTAAAATTGATTGGCAAAATCAGTTTTCCTTGTCTAGATGGCAAGCAGAGGAGAAATAAACATTGGCATGAATTTAAACATTTCTGATACTATATATAAAATTTACTAGTTCTTTTTAGAAGTCTTTAATGAAGATATTTTCATTAGATTGCTTTTGTCATATCCATCTTATCAACACTTATTTTTAAAAATCATCTATAGTTGCTTAACACAGTTGAAGAAACTACAAAAGATGTATTTGGACTCCATTCTAAACTGGATCGTAAGAAGGCAGTTGATCAGCATAACGCAGAAGCTCAAGATGTTTTTGGCAAAAACTTGAATAGTCTGTTTAATAACATGGAAGAATTAATTAAGGATGGCAGCACAAAGCAAAAGGCCATGCTAGAAGTTCACAAGACCTTGTTTGGTAAGTACAAACATTTCTCTTTTTTTTTAATTAAAGATAGTTGCTTTACATAATTTTGTTGGTTTCTGCCAAACATCAACATGAATGAACCATATACATACATATGTCCCCTTCCTCTTGAATCTCCCTCCCCGTTCTACCCCTGAGTCATACAGCAANCTAAATTACAGCTTGCTGAAGAAGAATTTATCACCTCAGCTTTGGAAAGTACTGAGGAGAGACTTCATGATGCTGCCAACAGGGTTTGTCTTTTGTTTTTATTTGAAGTTGTGTTAAAGAAGTTAAAGAATGGATAGAAGTAACTTTCTTAGCATAAGCTAAGAAATTGTGAAATTCTGTTCATTCACTCCAAATGATACTTCTGTCCATTTAAGAAGCATTATTTTACTATTTCGTCTAGATTTTCTTCACTGGAGATGCTTATTTAAGAAAAATCTATTCCTTAAGTTTTGAAAATAGAACCTGACTTGAATATACTTTGTGAATGTTTAGAGTAATGGTGTCGTACTGCTTTACCTGTGGTCATGGTTGAGCCTTGTCATCAAGAATTTAGTATCTTCTAATGATGGACGATGTTGAAAGTACTCACTTTTTTATTAGGTGTATCCTTCCGGAAATTAGTAACACATGAAAGTGAAAGTCACTCAGTCATGTCCAACTCTTTGCCACCCCATGGACTGTACAGTTCATGGAATTCTCCAGGCCAAAATACTGGAGTGAGTAGCCTTTTCCTTCTCCTGGAGATCTTCCCAACCCAAGGATCGAACCCAGGTCTCCTGCATTGCAGGCAGATTCTTTACCAACTGAGCTACAAGGGAAGCCCAGTAATACTGGAGTGGGTAGCCTATCCCTTCTCCAGTGGATCTTCCTGACCTAGGAATTGAACCAGGATCTCCTGCCTTAGTAACACATACTGGGGAAACATTTGTGAGGGAGCATAATTATTAAAATTGATTGGCAAAATCAGTTTTCCTTGTCTAGATGGCAAGCAGAGGAGAAATAAACATTGGCATGAATTTAAACATTTCTGATACTATATATAAAATTTACTAGTTCTTTTTAGAAGTCTTTAATGAAGATATTTTCATTAGATTGCTTTTGTCATATCCATCTTATCAACACTTATTTTTAAAAATCATCTATAGTTGCTTAACACAGTTGAAGAAACTACAAAAGATGTATTTGGACTCCATTCTAAACTGGATCGTAAGAAGGCAGTTGATCAGCATAACGCAGAAGCTCAAGATGTTTTTGGCAAAAACTTGAATAGTCTGTTTAATAACATGGAAGAATTAATTAAGGATGGCAGCACAAAGCAAAAGGCCATGCTAGAAGTTCACAAGACCTTGTTTGGTAAGTACAAACATTTCTCTTTTTTTTTAATTAAAGATAGTTGCTTTACATAATTTTGTTGGTTTCTGCCAAACATCAACATGAATGAACCATATACATACATATGTCCCCTTCCTCTTGAATCTCCCTCCCCGTTCTACCCCTGAGTCATACAGCAAATTCCCATTGGCTGTCTATTTTTACATATGGCAGTATGTCTCCATGTTACTCTCCATACATCTCACCCTCTCCTTCCTCCCCCCACCCATGTCCATAAGTCTGTTCTCTACATCTGTGTCTCCTTTGCTGCCCTGCAAATAATTTCATCAGTACCATCTTTAGTTCAAGCATTTCTTATTCCAGTCTTACTGTGTTTAGTGCGGGACTAATTTCAAAACTGATATTAAAGCATTATTTTCACTATAGAAAATTTGAAAGATTGCAGACATGAAAAATTTAAAAGGTCACTTAGAGTCCAGTTACTCTAAGCTAACCACTAAAAAATTTATTTATTGATTTCTAGTTTCTCTTCTTTAACCTTTTTTATATAACAGTAATACTGTGTATTTTAGTTAGAGATTAATTTTTAGATTATTCTGACTCTTACACTAAGTTACAGTTTCAGGTCTGATATACTTACAGATGTGCCCAGTGCTTCTGGAATACTATAGAACATAATTTATATTTAAAATAATTCCATGCTTATGTAATGAGTCAATTATTTTAAGCTTATTTGTTACAAATTTCCACAACAGGGATATAAATTTTCGCCAAGACTGTATTTGTGTTTAAATGTATTTATGTCCAGATTTACATCTTTTTTCTTTTTGGTATAGGTAACCTGCTGACTTCCAGTGTCTCTGCATTAGACACTATTACTACAACAGCACTTGGATCTCTCACATTGATTCCAGAAAATGTGTCTACACTTGTTTCTCAGATTTCTAATATGATATTGAAAGAACAGTCGTTAGCAGCAGAAAGTAAAACTGTACTTCAAGAATTGATTGTTAGTAAATCTTTTTTACATTCGTTTCCAAAAACAATGTTAACTGCTCTTCTTTCATCTTAAGCTTTACTAGACACAGTGGTAAATAGATTACTTTAATAGAGCAGGTTTATATTTTTAAAGACAGGTCTCTTCACTGTTGTTTTCCTCCCAGAAAGATTAATTTCCAATAGCATATATGTAACCTTCAAAACTTTTTTCACTTATATTCTGTAACATAGAGTATAGGAGTTCATATGCCTTTTAAAAGAGTTGTAGATTAAGCTCCACATGAATTCAGGGAACCTATGACTTGTTAGCTGGCTCAGAAATTGGTCAGTTATCCTTTTCTTAAGGGTCCTGGAATAGTCATGCTAATAATGTTACACCAACCCAACCTGAAGGGTATATTAAGTAGTTAATTTTAAAACTACAGAAATACAGAAAAATGTGTAAGAAAAATTACTTATAGAATTTGGGGAACATATATAACAATTTTTGGGGTCCAATATGTGTAATCAAGTACTTCTGGCCTGTAACTGTGAGTCTTCCTACCAAGTCATAAGCAAGCTTGAGTCTGAAGAGGTGATTGCTGTTCCCACAGAATGAGTTGAAATTAGTAATGATAGCTCTTCTTTCCAAAGGAAACCAGTACTCTTTTAAGCATTTACTAATTATTTCATTATAGTTCTTCATCCTTCCCCAGTAATAGGAGCTTAGTTCAGAATTTTTTTCTTCTTTTTATAAAAATTTCTAATCTACAATACTTTTCTAACTTTTGTATATACCTTGACAAGAACCAGAACCATGAGAAGTTCTTATCCAGTAGAATGTAAGTCACCAGTTCTTCAAACTTAAACGCCTCCAGCCCAAAGCCTACTTTTCAAGGCTATTTGGTTTCAGCCCTTTTGACTTAGTAACCTACAGTTGTTTGAAATTTATTTCTTTGAAATATAATTGTAGATGTTTTTTCCCTTTCTTTGTTTGCATTGCTGAAATTTTTATCAAATGACTGTCATTTCCCCCTCTTCTGAATTCTTCTGACTTATGTTACAGTAGACTATTAAGAATTTATTGTACATAAAGTGACCATTTCTTAATTCCTATATGCAGGATTAAGTGATTAATGATGAATATAAACTCTAGTAATAGGCTCTGTAGGCTATAAAAAAGAGAACGGACACTTAGAATTTTAATATACACGTGTTTAGTTAACAGGGTATTTAAGATATTATTTAACTATCCAGATTTATGGAAGTGAAAGTATCCTTTTTAAAGAGTTGTATATTTATTTTTAAAACCAGAATGTACTTAAGACTGACCTCCTCAGTTCACTGGGAACAGTTTTATCCCCCACTGTGGCATCTATACTGGAAATCAATAGTCAACTGAAGAATATTTTCAAGACTTTGTCGATTGTGGCTAATAAGGTAACGAATATTCTTATTATCTCATATTGTTAAGAAAGAAACTCCACATGAATTCAAGGAGCCCAAGACTTGTTAGTTGAGAAGTGTTTACATGCAGAACCCATAGGTTATGAGAAGGAATCTGAACGAGGGAGGAAGAGAGGATGCTGTGATAAGGATGCTGACCATTGATGTGGTCTGCAGAATCATGGCTAAGAAAAACGAGAGGAAATGATCTTCAAGCATCATAGCATACATAGCAGTCTGTTATGTGGTGTGTGTACATATATGGTTATACATACCTTTGTATACATACCTATCTAAATATGGATAATAAAATACCTCTGCATGCATGCTAAATCACTTCAGTCATGTCTGACTCTTGGTGAACCTATGGACTGTAGCGTGCCATGCTCCTCTGTTAGTGGGATTCTCCAGGGAAGAATACTGGAGTGGGTTGCCATGCCCTCCTCCAGGGGATCTTCCTGACCCAGGGATCGAACCCACATCTTCTGCATTATCAGTTGGGTTCTTTATGACTAGGGCCACCTGGGAAGCCCCAAAATACCTCTCCTCCTCCTCCTAAGTCGCTTCAGTTGTGCCCGGTTCTGTGTGACCCCATAGACAGCAACCCAACAGACTCCCCCATCCCTGGGATTCTCCAAGCAGGAACATTGGAGTGGGTTGCCATTTACCTCTCCAGTGCATGAAAGTGAAGTTGCTCAGTTGTGTCGAACTCTTAACAACCCCATGGGCTGCAGCATACCAGGCTCCTCCGTCCATAGGATTTTCCAGGCAAGAGTACTGGAGTGGGTTGCCATTGCCTTCTAGATGTGTTTAAAAATGGTAACAATCACCTCTCAGAGGTGAGAGTGGGACTGGTATTCTAGGGGATGGAGGGGAAAGGAAGGTACTTTTCTCTGCAATACTGTTTTCTACCTTTTCTATTTTATATGTATTCAAAAAAGTAAAAATAAAAAACTTAGAACATTAAAAAAAAATTTATTTTTTTGGCTGTGCTTTGTCTTTGTTACTTCATGGACTTCTTTTTCTAGTTGCGGTGAGCAGGGGCTACTCTTTAGTTGTGGTGTGTGGACTTCCCATCATGGTGCCTTCTCTTACTTTGGAGCACAGGCTCTAGGGTGCATGGGCTTCAGTTGTTGCCACATGTTGGCTCAGTAGTTGGCTTCTGGACTCTAGAGCACAGGCTCAATAGGCTAGGCTTAGTTGCTCCGCAGCTTGTGCAATCTTCCTGGATCAGGGCTCGAATCTGTGTCTTCCTTCATTGGCAGGTGGATTCTTTACCACTGAGCCACCAGGGAAGTCCCTAGGACATTTTTTTTTTTTTTTTTTTTAATTTAAGAAAAGAAAAAAATTTTTTTTTTCTCTTAAAGATAGACGATCAGAAGAAGGAAATGGATGGCTTTCTTAGTACATTGTGTAACAATCTACATGAGCTAAAAGAAAATACAGTTTCTTCCTTGGCTGAATCACAGAAGCTGTGTGAAAACTTAACTGAAGACATGAAGAAAACAAAGAAAATCCAGTCACAGGTATATAGGTGATTTGAGTGTAAAAAGAAAGCTTTATGATCTTTAGATCCCTGTTACAGACTGAATGCTATATAACTAAATTAGAAACCTGAAAAGACTGTCAGCACCTTTGCTTATAACCGTAATTAATGTGAAATAAGAGTACTTCTCTTGATCAGTTAATATTTGATGATTTGCTACATTCAGAGTGCAATGAGACAAGACAGTCCTTTCTTCATATCGAGAAGAAAGATGAAGCTGCAGAAATATTCCACTGGGAGTTCAATTAGAAGAAAATGATGATAACATTTAAAGTGAACTTGTATCTACATTATAACCCAGATGACTCTAGTGGTTCCAGCAGCACAGTAGCTGTCATAGTGGCAGAAGGAAACAAAGCTTAGCAGGGGAGGAGAGCCACAGAAGTGACAGGGAAAGCTATAGGTTGCAATAGATTTATGAACTCAGCCAAGAATGGTGGTGGCAGAGCCTAGCTGCCTCAAAGAAGACACGTTTTAGACAATACTTATGTGTATGGGCAGAAAAACTTGAGAACTATATTTTCGACTAATTCTGTAACACTTTAGTTTCTGTTCTGTGTAAAGTGTAAAGCATTCCAACAGAGGGTTTTAATGTAGATTTTATTTTTTTGCACCTATTCTGTTGATTGCTAAATGTAATAGTCTGATCATGACACTGAATAAATGTGTCTTTTTAAAAACCATCTACTCTGAGGCCATTTTGGTAAACTACCCCAACATTGTGAAGTCAGATTTCCTTCAGGGTGATGCTGGGTTCCAAATTTATTTACAGCCTGCTTGGGCGGAGAAGCCCTTGTCTTCAGAAAGCTTGGTGTAGTTGAACTAATAGTTACTGTGCTATGACCTGACGTTCACAGTTAAAAAGGTCACCCAAGCAAAGTCATGGAGTTTTTAGGTTGCTAATATGATTGTTGGCACATCCTGTGCAATATATCTAACTTGAATTATGGTGCCACGTAAAGTTCTAGATGGGAATGAAGCTTGTGAATCATCCATTATCGTGTGTAATCATTTAATAACCTTGAGAGAATTCTTTGGTGTATAGTGCTTAGGACGCCATGCTTTTACTGTTGTGGCCCGGGATCAATTGCTGGCCAGGGAAGTAAGATCCCACAAGCTGTGCACTGTGAGCAAAGAAACCAAACCAACCGAAACAAAAACACCCAAAAATTAAAGCAACTTTAAAATAAGATTGCTTCCCTAATTGATAGGCATAAAACTTTTCACACAAAAAGTTAATATTGAAATTAGTACAAGTAATAGTTAACATTTATTGAGTAACTCACTATGTATTTCTTCCTCCCACCAGTATAGATACAGGTTCAATTACTAGCTCAGTTTTCTATTGAGGAAACTCAGTCCTTGGGAACATCTGACAATATTTAGATCCCGTTATAGCTATGGTGGTGCTTATACTGCCTGAAAGGAATCCATTTTTAGAGGAGCTTTTCTATATGTTTCTAGAACATACTCTTGAAATTTGAAGTTGCAGCAATTTCTTATACCTCTTCATAGAGTGTTTGCCTTAAACCTGTCCAGATCTTTTTAGGTTTATATTCTGAGGAACACCTATGATGTGAGAGGTATTTTAGCATGAGTGACTTGACTTCCTTGGCTTAAAAGAAGCAGGTTTATAACTGAGTTGTTTCTTAGATATTCTAGAACTTGAGGTTAGCACTGACAAACCTGTTTACATGTAGATAAATCTAATGCCTGCATTTCCCTCTACTTTGAGATTAGCAGAAATACTGACATTTTATTCAAAATCAGTGTGTTAAATGTGTATTGTCAGCTGCTGTGTTATTCAGAGATGTGTTTCAAGATGCCACATATGAGAAAATGATAAGCTCTTTTAACATTAAAATGATCCAATTAGGTTCTATAAAATGTTTCAGCTATATTAGTTGACAGTATTTTTGGACTGCTTGACCCATTAGATTTTCAGCATTATTTTTCCTTCTAGTAAGTAGTGTTATCAGTTAAGAAGCAACTATGTGTATCTGTCAAGATGGTTCTCTTTTTGGTATATTTGGTTAGTTCTGAAGTACACTGAAAGAAACTCATTACTTATAGTTAAAATAGCTTGCTAATTTAAAAGTTTGCTAATTTTTTAGTTTTTTAAAAAATGCCTGTAATATGATTATTCCTTTAGCATCACTTCTGCTACCTTCCCCTGTCAGAGAGGTGGAGTTAAAGATCTCTTATCAGGAATGTGTATCATTCTCACCTATGGGAAAATACTTTATATCAGTATGGAGTAAAAAGTTTCACCATTATAATTTCAGTCTTTTCCCACCCTGCACCTTTCTTACAGGAACTTTACCAGTTAATCAGTCTTTGGGAGGAGAGATACTGTGATTTGGAGGAAAAGTGTAAAAACATCCAGAAACCACTTAGCAGTGTTCAAGAAAATACAGAGCAGTAAGCTGTTTTTAAATTTGCTTTAGCTTTTTTCTACCTGAAATTATTTTCTGAATAAAAAGTTTAAATAGTACAAATACTATCAACCCATTTCTCATATATTTTATTATGTTCATTTTATCATCATTTCCTCTCTCCCCCTTTCTCTGTAATATTATATATTATATTAAATAATTATATAATATTATATAGTACGTTAAAGTGATGTGAAGTGAAAGTTGCTCAGTCCTGTCTGACTCTTTGTGACTCCACCAGGCTATTCCCTTTTCCAGGGGAACTTCCCAACCTAGGGATCGAACCTAGGTCTCCCACATTGCAGGTGGATTCTTTACCATCTGAGCCACCAGGGAAGCCCATATATTTAGTATGTTGTATTATATAATATTGCCTGTAGATGAACAATCTTTTGAATGACAGTGGATATATATATATAATATGATATATAATACATATAAATATAATATTCTGAATAAGTTACGGTCTTTGTAATCTCCACTTTCCCTCAAATACTTCAGTGTATATCCTAAAAGCATAAGATACTGTCTTATATAATAATTATTTTATTAAAAAATTTTTTTTAATTTTATTGGAATATAGTTGATTTACCATGTTGTGTTAGTTTCAAGTATACAGCAAAGTGAATCAGTTAAACATGTACATATATCCCATTTCTTTTTAGAGTCTTTTCCCATGTATAGTATTACAGAATATTAACTAGAATTCCCTGTGTATACAGTAGGTTCTTATTAGTTATCTATTGTAACAATTATTTTAAATTAGAAAGTTAATATTGAGAACTACTGTTATCTAATATACACACCTAATTCAAATTTTGCCAATTCTCTCACTAATGTTTTTTATAAGAAAAAAATAAAAAAAATATTTTCCTCCTGGCCCAGGATTTAGTTCAGAATCACACATTGCATTTCATTGTCATGTCTCTTTGAGTCTCCTTTAATCTGGAGCACTTGCTTAGTCTTTGTCTTTCATGGCCTTTTCTTTTTATGAGCATAGAATATATTTAGTAGAGTGTCCCTTATTGGGGTGGCCTTCATGGTTAGTTGGAGCTGTCAAGAATAACACAAAAGTAGTGTGTTCTTAGTGCATCTCAGATATCAAGAGATTTACTTTTGATGATTTGGGTATAGTGTTTTCCTCTAGATTTCTCCCCTGTAAAGTTCCTTTGCAATTAAGAAAGAACTTAAGGAGAGATGCTTTGAAACTATGTAAGTATCCTATTCTTCTTAGAATCCATTGATATGTATGTCTGAAATAGTTATGATAGTGGTTGTCAAATGATATTTTTCTAATCCCATCATTCCTTCTACATGTGTTAGCTGGCATTCTGAGAGGAAGTGCTTTCCCTTTCCCTTGCCATTTATTCTTATTCACTTATGTTATCATGTACTTATAGATTCTTTTATCCTCTGGGTTATAATCCACTATTTTTTTTTATTTTGATGCTCACATTACCTCAGGTTTTTGTTTTGTTATCTTTTTTTTTTTTGGCTGTGCAGCAGTGCATGTCAGATCTTAGTTCCCTGAAGAGGGATCAAACTTTGTGCCCTGCAGTAGAAGCATGGAGCCCTAACTGCTGGGCAGCCAGGGAGCTCCCTGTCCCAGTTTTGACTAGTGAGAGCCTCTTCAAGTTGTCTTCTGTGTCCTTTTGATATGATCTGTCTTTTTTGAGGGGTCGCCAAGAATCAAGCACAACTGAGCAACTAACAGACAAGACATATAGCATGGTGTTCCAGTAATCTTGTACTTTCTCAGCTCCAGCTCTAAAATCATAGTAATAGATCTGGGCACTAGATGTGCTACTGAGGTGTCATTTTTTTCTAAGGCTTCTCAGGTAGACATAGCTGGAAATATATGTGTGAATGTGTGCACATAAGTATCTTTTCAGTCCATATTTGTGCTGCTTTTTCAGACTGAGAAACTTGGCTTTCATCCACAATATATTTACATATTTGCTCAATTTTAGAATACACATTAATTTAACAATTTCTAACTCATATTCATGATGAAATATATATTTACTAATTAGAGCAGGGTTTGGCAAACTATGACTCGGCTGGATGCCTGCTACTGCGGATAATTTTATTGACATATCCATGTTTGTTTATTCCATCTGCCAGTTTGTTTATATGTTGCCTTTGGCTGTATTTAGCTGCTTTTGTACCGCAAAGAGTATATCAAAGACTACTTGTAAGCCTTTAAATATTTGCTATCTGGATTTTAAAGAAAAAGTTTGCTGATTCCTGCATTAGTGTTTAATGTTACTTTATAGTTCACTGCTTGCCAGTCTCATATCCTTATCATATAGCTCAATCTGACTTATGTTTTCTTTTAGAAGTTTTATAATATTATGTAAGATTTAAATCCATGAGTTTTTTTTTTTTAATTTGGCCATACCATGTGGCTTGCAGTAATTTAGTTCCCTGACCAGGGATCAAATCTGAGTCTTTGGCAGTGAAAGTACCAAGTCCTAACCATTGGACTGCCAGGGAATTCCCCATGATCTGTTTTTTTAATTTTTTGTGTAAGGTGTGGGGTTTGTCAAGATTTTTGCCTGTAGATATTATAAACTCACAAAGATAAAAATACTCTGAAATTTACCCATATTTTTGCCCATTAAATTGTTCCTTCCTGAAGTTTCAAGCTTTCTTCTGTTTGGAGAACTTCCTTTAGTCTTTAGGGTAGGTCTGCTGCCCACAAACGCTGTTTTGCTTTGTCTGACAATATCTTGATTTTCCTTTCATTCCTGAACCAGTGTTTTCACTGGCTATAGAACTCAAGGTTGACAAGTCTTTTCTTTCCTGGAATATGTTGTTTCATTTCCTTTTGGTCTCCAAGAGATGAGAAATCCAGTTACTCAAATCTTGTTCATGTATAGCCAGTGTCTCTGTACTTGCTTTCAAGATATTTTCTTTGTCCTTAGTTTTTAAATGCTTGATTATATTGTGTTTGCTTATATATTTCTTTGATTTAATCATCTGGGTTTGCTCAGTGTCTTGAACGTGGCACTAGTGATAAAGAACTGGTAAGAGATGTGGGTTTGATCCCTGGGTCAGGAACATCCCCTGGAAGAGGGCATGGCAACCCACTTCAGTATTCTTGCCTGGAGAATCCCATTGACAGAGGAGCCTGGTGGGCTGCGGTCCGTGGGACTGCAAAAGTCAGATACGACTGAAGCAACTTAGCAGCAGCTTCTTGAATCTGTAGACTTATGTTTTTCACCAAACTTTGAAATTTTCATCCTTTTTTTTTTTTTAAGAAAACAAGATTGGTTGATTGATTTTTTGGCCTTGGCACACAGCTTGTGGGATCTTAGTTCTCCAACCAGGGATTGAACCCCAGGCCATGGCAGCACCAAGTCCTAACCATTTGACTACCAGGGAACTCCTTCCATTATGTCTTTGAACATTTTTCAGCACTGTGTTTTTTCTCCTCTGATTCTAGAACTTTGATGACACAAGTGTTCGGTTTTATTTTTTTTTACTGTGGTCCCATAGTTCTCTGAGACTATAGATATATAGTCTATTTTCTCTTTGATAAGATTGAGTAAATTCTATAATCTGTCTTTATGCTCACTGACCCTTCTTTTGTCCTGTTTAATCTACTGTTGAACCCATTCAGTGAGATGTTTTATTTCAATTACTGCTTTTTTCAGTTTTATAATTTCCTTTTACTTCTTTCTAAAAATCTCTTCTATTTCTTTGTTAAGATTCTCTTTCTCTATTTCCTAAATGTATTTTAATTGCTCATTGAAAACATTTTTATGATGATTGATTAAAATCCTTATGAAATTGTTCCAATATTTGAATTATCTCAGTGTTGGTACCTGTTGTCTTGACTCATCATTCAAGGTGTGATTTTCCAGAGCAGTTTTCGGTTGTTTCCTGAACATTTTGTTTATTATGTTAGGTGATTCAGAACCCTATTTAAATCTTTTTTAAGTGGGAAGGTCTTGGCCCGCCTTTTGGGGCTGTGATTCCAATAACAATTTAATTTTCAGAGCCCTAGTAGTTTTATTATGGCATGCTTCATTCCTGTGCTACCTATATGAGAAAAGTCTGTATTCTGCTTTTGATGAATAGTGTTCTAATCATGTCATTTAGGACAATTGGAGTGCTATTCAGGTCACCTATATCCTTACTAAGTTTCTGTTTACTTGTTCTACTAATAAAGGGGTATTGAAATTGATTTTAATTGTAGGTTTGTCTGTTTCATGAGGCAGGTTTTTGCCTCATGTAAGTGACGCTCTGTTGTAGATGCATACACAGTAGGGTTGATACATCTTGGAGAATTTACCTTTTATCATTATGTATTAATAGAGTCCCTTTTTATCTGTGATAATTTTCGTTGTTCTAAAGTCTACTTGGTCTGAAATTAATTCAAAATCTTCTGGCTCAGATGGTAGAGTTTGCCTACAGTGCAGGAGACCTGGGTTCGATTCCTGGATCAGGAAGATCCCCTGAAAAAGAAATGGCTACCTACTCCAGTATTCTTGCCTAGAAAATCCCATGGACGGAGGAGCCTGGCAGGCTACAGTCTGTGGAGTTGCAAAGAGTCACACAGGACTGAGCAACCTCACTTTCACTTTCTTTCAATACAAAAAACGTCAGTTTTCCATTGACTGCTATTTGCATAATATAGCTTTCTCCATCTCTTTACTTTTGAAGTAAGTCTTTATGTTTAAAGTGGCTTTTTTATAGACAGCATATAATTGGATCTTGCTTATTTTTTGTTTATCAAATCTAATGATGTGTGGCTTTTATCTGGTGTGATTAGACCATTCTCATTTAAATATTGGTATGGTTGGATTAAAACCTACCATTTTGTCATTTTCTATTTGTTGCATCATTTGTGCTTTGTTTTTGTTTTTTCCTTTCTTAATTTAAGTCAAGCATCTTTATGTTTTCATTTTATCTCCCATTGACTTGTCATTTATGCTTTTAAAATTACTTTTTAAAATTGGTTTTCCTAAGATTAATAATATATATTTTAAAATAATTTTAATCCACCTCCAAATAGTTTGCTGTTTCATGTATAATGAAAGGCCTTAACAGTATATTCCCAATTCCTCCTTCCTATTTCATATGCATTGTTTTACATGTATTTTACTTATACATATGCTATATTTACTCAGTACATTGTTCTCTGCTTTATCTGTTTTCTTTCTTAATATGCTTCTAGAAATTTGTAAATTGTGTATGTGACTCCTGTTTCTGTTGAATGACGCAGCTCTAGAATTCTGGATGTCACCTCTCCTACTACTAACTCCTGTCATCAGTTTTTCAGTTCTGTTGTTGGTCCTACTCATTATATCATGTTCCATTCTGATTTCCATTTTCTAGATTCTGAATCTAGGAATCATTTCCCCACTTTTTATTCCTAGGGGGTTGTGATTCCTTGAGGGGATGGATTTGTGTCAATAACCTGCAAGCTTACTACTTAATTCTCTTTTCCTTTTTCAATTATTTCCACTTTATCTGTAGCTGAACTTTGGTTTTGGGCACATTTGCTTCCCTACTTGATTTGTTCACATGGTGTACCATCTAGTGGTGAAAGTGAAAGTGAAGTCACTCAGTCGTGTCTGACCCTTAGTGACCCCATGGACTGCAGCCAGCCAGGCTCCTCCACCCATGGGATTTTCCAGGCAAGAGTACTGGAGTGGGGTGCCAAAGGGTAACCTTCATTCCCCAAAGTTTAATTCTGCTCCTATGGTATGACTTTGAATGCTATTGATATTATAGGGAACTTTAAGGAGAGAAAGATGCCATTGATGAATTTTAAATATATATTTTGATATTAGTTTTGTATCAGCATTATGTTACATTGTACTATATGTGCTATATGTATAATTTGTCACATCTCAATATACTTTTCTTTTAATTATTAGAAAGTTTTATAGTTGACTTTGTTCTATAATATTTATAATTTTTTATTTTGTGTCATAGACAAGGCAAAACTGCTTAAGAACAGAATGACTTAACTGATTGTGGACAGTTTAGGGACTGTAAACTAGAGGCTACAGGCAATAGGAGATGTTCTTAAGTAACATAATTCAGTTGTTGTTTAGTTGCTAAAGTTGTGTCCAGCTTTTTTGCAACCCCTGGGACTATAGCCCGCCAGGCTTCTCTGTGGGATTTTCCAGGTAAGAATACTGGAGTGGGTTGCCATTTTCTTCTCTAGGGGATCCTTCCAACCCAGGGATTGAACCCTCATCTCCTATACTGCAGGTGGATTCTTTACCACTGAGCAACCTGGAAGGAGTAAAACACTTAGGCAAGTTTGTTTTAATAATCATGTAGTTATTATTCCAAGAGGTGTGAAGTAAAGTGTCACATCTGGAAAAGGGCTGAAAAAAGTTTTATAAGAAAAGTGATATTTTCAAAAGTCATTTAGTCACAGATGTGATATCAGTCTGCTGTGAAAAGACAAAACTTGAACTTTAGAATAAGACTATTTAGGTTTGAATATTCCATTTTTGAGCCGTGTGATCTTGGGCAAGTTATGTATCCTTTGAGTCTTAGTTTTTCATTTTAACAGTGTTATTCTCTTTTCCTATAGGAAATCTAAAGATATAATTAGCAAAACAGCTTCTCACAGTGAAAAATTTTGTGCTGATTTTGATGATTTGTCAGAGGAACTCAGACATTTTAACCAAGAAGGTACAAAATTGGTTGAAGAGTCTAAGAAACACTGTGATAAACTCCGTAGCAACCTTGAAATAATTTCTAAAGAGACCGAACAGAGATGCGAGGCTCTGAACACAAGCACACTTTGTTTTTCTGAACAGTGGGCATCTTGGTTAAGTAAAAGGCAAGAGGAACTTCAGAATTTATTGAAGGTAATTACTTTGTATCTGTCCTATATCTATCTTTGGTTTTTGATTTGTTAGTTACTTTGGTTTAGAGCATGCTGTCTTTTGTATATAATACTTTTCACTTATAAATGATTTTTACTTTTGTCCGGGTGCATTCAAACCTGTTATTGCTTTAAGTATTTAGGATATTGTTCTGGTTACTCAGAAGATATCTGATAGGTTTGTGGGTTTGCTTGAATTTAACACTAACATGTGCATGAACCCTTTGTGCCTTGGTTTTTCTTCTGTGCAATGGAAGGATTTTACTACTATTCTTAGAAATTAGGTAAAAGAACTTAAGTATTTTAAGCAATATAGCCTATTTTCACAAAAAGGAACCATGACTAGTAGAAAAATAGTTAATTTCAGGCTTGGAGCAGGAGATACACCAGATGAGCCTTTAGATCTTGTCATACCGGAAAGTAAAGGTGCAGGTACAGATTAAAAGACTTAGGAGCCAGCCTGAGACACTCCCTTGTTTAGAGGTGGTGCAATTTGAGCATCATGAGCAATAATTGCTACAGTAGATTAAGGTATATCAAATATGTTAAAACTGATAAATTCATAGAAATTTCATTAGTCTCCTTTGGATCATGCTAGGGAAGCAGTAAATTATTCTAAGAAGTGGCAAATGAAGGGAAACAATTGAAAGGTCATCTGTCTTTCCTGAAAGAACTCTGTCTTGGTTTAGCAGGGTAATGGATGACGAAAAGTGTTTCAAAGAAGAATTCTAGCTAGTAAAATGCAGAAGAAATGATAGAATTAGGATATCACCATCTTGCAAAACCCCTAGTGAAATAATCCTTGTGGACATTAGTGACTGCGTACACCATCTGAGCAAAAGCTGATGAGAGATTTTTATAACTAAGAAGGTGACCACACTCAAACACACTCATTGATTTTTTTCCGTACAGCTTGTGAGATTTTAGTTTCCCAACCAGGGATTGAAGCTCAGCCCTTGGCAGTGAAAGCACAGCAACCTAACCACTGGATGATCAGGGAATTCCCCACACCAGTTAATCTTAATGTGAGAGACACAACCAGGCATTATGTACTTTCAGTACCACCTATGAAATATTCTTGCCCAAAAGTTAAAACCTGGTCTAGTCAAGCCTTTAGATCTAACTAATTTGTAGAAGATACAGAGGACAAATGAACATGTGAAAATAACAGAGGTGCAATTGAACGTATCTAATAATTGAGATATTCAGTAGAGTACAAATGCCTGGTTTCTTCAATGAAATTTTCTTTCAAAGCAGAAAGTATGGATAACCTATATCAAAAGAGAGTTCAGACCTAGAGGGCCTTAAGCCCTGGTTTGCCTAGGATAGCCCCTGTTTATATTTATTGCACTGGGGTAGTTATCATTAATGGCCCTTTTTACTCTTAGAATATCTCAGTTTTGATGAGAAATTAAATAATCACTTACGACATATCAACCAAATCTAATGATGAATTCTGATTCAAACAAGTCTGAAAAACATGAGAGAACTCGTGAAATTTAAACACAGACGAGACATTTGATGTAAAGAAAGGAATGCTAAATTTTTTAGATGTGCATTCAGTTCAGTTGCTCAGTTGTGTCAGACTCTTTACGACCCCATAGACCGCAGCACACCAGGCCTCCCTGTCCATCACCAACTCCTGAAGTTTACCAAAACTCATGTCCCTTGAGTCAGTGATGCCATTTAGATGTGAGAGTGGTCTTAAAAGTTCTTAACTCTTGGAGAAGTACACAATGTAAAAGGATAAAGTGATACAGAAATTGCTTCAGCACTGTCTTGATGGAGAGCAGGAGTAACTGGCCAGTCTTAATTGACCTACATCCCATGTAGTAATAAACGGTGAGGCTGGGTAGTGAATATAAAGGGGTTATTAGTATTACTATTTATACTTTTATGTGTGTTTCTAAAACCTTTGTTATGGAAAATTTCAAGGTAAGAAGTTAAAATGTTCCATAAAGCACTGGCGACTTTGATCTTAGTAATAAAATCTCATTTGCATCATTTACAGGTTGTAAACCAAGGCTGTGAGATTTCAAGTTTAGAGATTACTGAACAATTAAGTGGGCATAAAGCAGCTAATGAGAACCAGCAAAACTTTTTTCTCAGTCAGATAACTACTGATGAAGAAGAACTAATGACACGAAGTCAAGAACTTAATAAAACCGTAAAAATAGGTTTGACTAAGCTTAACTGCTTTCTACAACAGGATCTGAAACTGGATATCCCAACAGGTACTTTTAAAGGGAAATTGAATTTAAAAATTTTTGAAGTTGAATTCAACTGTATACAGTGCTAGTTGTTCCTAGAAACTAGGTCCTGCCATTCCCTGACACAGATTTACCATCTCATTCTGATTAATTCAAATATGGAAAAACTGGAATCCTGAAGTAGGTTTAATCAAGCATTGGATGATATACATGGCATATACTCCCAGAAACTCGGGCAATCATAATTCAGTAAAAGTTTACAAACATTCAGGCAACTGGCTTTATTGAGAGCACATTTTAGAAATGTGCTAAAGAGAGCACAAAAAAAAAGCCTGCCATCTATCTAGCAGCTTATAAAAGGACATTTTAATACCAAAAATGGAAGAATGTAATTAAATCTAGTTTAATGCAGGGTTTACCACACTGTACATTTCTTATGTGTACCTCTCCTTTTGTCATGGACCGTTTAGACTGGCATTCAGTAATTACCACTTTGGGAGGTCAGAGCCGTATGAGCTATAATGTATTCAGGGAGGCCTTCATGAAAGAAGGTGTAACAAACTGTTTAACACAGGATGAGTAATTGAATTATTCACACTCTGTAAATTTACTAAAAATCATTGAGTGTATTTTGTGGTATGTAAATTATACTTTAAAGCAGTTTTTTTTTTTTAAGCAGTTATAAAAGGAGATGGCACTAAAGGATGCCAGTTAATTTTTTTCCCCCAATATTCTTGATACTTATTATCCATTTTTCAATGAAGTCAGAAATATAAATGTTAAGTGAAAAGGCCAGTGCCAAGTAAATTATGAGAACATGAGTTAGTATAAAGAAATGTTAACTGGTTAATATTTACTTTCCACCAAATTTACAGTAAAATGATTATTCCTATCTAACTGATCATGCTGAGAAAATTGTGTCTTGTTCCAATAATGTTGCCATCTTTTCAGAACACTGAATCCTTTTAGAGCCTACAATACATCTTCTGTAGGTGGAAAATTTCATGTTTTGGCATAGGTTAGATCTTGCAATTGGTTGAGTTGTCAATTTAGGAAATATTTTAAGCAACATATGCCTGACATATAACAAAATTGATTCTCATATGTGGCAGTGGTTATATTTTTGGAAGACAAAGACTTACTGGGAAGTATAAATTTTAGCATTAAAAAAATGCTGGGAGAGAAGTTCAAGAGGGAGGGGACATATGTATAACTATGACTGATTCATGTTGATTTATGGCAGAAACCAACACAATATTATAAAACAATTATTTTTCAATTAAAAAAAAACCTTACTCGTAAACCACATTTTCGTTTTTACCACTTATGTCCACTAAAGGTATGACCCCACAGAGGAAAACTTATGTATACCCATCAACACTGGTGAGAACCCAGCCACGTGAACAGCTCCTTGATCAGTTGAAAATGAAACAGCCTGAGCTGTTAACAATGCTAAACTCTTCAGAAAACAACAAAGAGACTAGTCAGGTAAAATTTATTTTAGGCATCATAATTTTAGAATTCTCCCACAAACTGTTTTTTAAATTTACCTTTATTTATTTATTGTATTACTTATTTTGGCTGTGCTAGGTCTTCGTTGCCGCATGAGGGCTCTCTCTAGTTGTGACAGTCAGAGGCTGCTCTGTAGTTGTGAAGGCATCTTTTGTCGCAGAGCCAGACTCTAGGTGTATGGTCTGCAAGAGTTGGGGCACTTGGGCTTAGTTGCTCCTTGGCATGTAGGATCTTCCTGAATCAGGGATCCACCTGATGTCCCTGCATTGCAAGACGGACTCCTAGCCACTGGACCAGCAGGGAAACCCTAGACAGTGTTTATGTTGTGTTTATTATGTGCTTGACATTGTTCTATATAGCATTTTACCTATATATTTACTTAGTTAATTCTCTCAGTAATTCCATAAGGTGAATGCTAGTACTGTCCCCAGTTTAACAGGTGAGGAAACTAAGAATTACCTTGTCCCAAATCACAAGGATGGAGCTGGAAGTAGAACGTAGAGAATCTCCACAATCTGTGCATTTAACTGTAGTAATTATAGAAAGTAACAAAGAAGAAAGTAAAAAGTAAACTGTAATCTCTTTATTCTGAGATTATCACATTTAACACTTTATTATAGGTACTTCTTTATGTGAAAACATAACAGGAATTATTTTTATTATTTTGTAGACTTTCTGCTAATTTTGTTGAGGTTTAACTTTTAAGTAATGGACATTGTGTTATTTTTCAAAGAAAACTGCCTTGTGTGAAGATTTTCTTTTAACCCTGTGCCCACCATGTGAAGATTTTTAAGCCCTGGGAATTTATCAATTCATCTAGCTTCTTATTTTAGGACTTGGATGAAGAAAATGCGGTTCTGGTGCTCACTGTTGAAGAACCTCTAACTCAGGAACCATCTGTAGATACTAGTTTGGATTGTTCATCAAGTGGTGGGGTTCCATTTTTCCAGGTACTTGATTGTATCTTGTTAGATAACCCTTCCACATCTAACATAAATCTGTCATTTGCTATTCGGTATAAAGGCATTGCTCTTGATGGATGGAACAGGAAAAGTATTTTAGTCATTCCTTTGGGATGGCTTGTTAACTTTTCTGGTTTAAAGAATTTACACAAGTATGATAATTGATTAGGGTTTTTTTGGTAGAATAAATAGACGCAAAATTTGACTTATTCCCATCCTTGGCTGGTAATTTTCTGTTGTTATTCTTACCCCTTTTCTACTTCCTCCATACTCAGAATGATACTAAAAGCAGTCATTTCTTTCTTCCCTCCATCTTTGATGTGATGTCCTGGAGCCTGTCTCTGCCCACAGTCAGACTTTGAAGGCTAAGATGTTTAAATTGAGACTGAATGCCTCTCCGGTTTAATGGCTGAGTCTCCTGCCTGAGGCTTTTCTCCTATTAACTATTCCCCAGGTAGCCTGCACTTCTCACCTGCCTTGATCTTGGGCATTTACATCCTGTGCCCTCTCCTTCCCCCTTTTCACCACTTTTGGGAGTATGACACTCTAAACTGTCTAATCTTTCCCTCCTCATTTAAAGGCATAAGCCTAGACAGAGTCTGTGAAGTAAGAATTTCCTTACATAGGATGTTAATGCCTACATTTTATATCATAGTTGAAGTGTTGCTTCTGATGTGTCTATGCTTCCACCATGATCTAAAGATTCTCCATTCCTATTAGGCTATTAAATTAAGCTATTAGGTTCCTATTAACCTGAGCTATTCTAGCTCAGATTCTATTAAATTCCCCTCACTCTGCATCAAGGCAATTTTATCCTCCATATCTCCCTACCTTTTGCTTTCTTCTTTACTATTAGAAAACACTAGATATATTTCTATTTTTCAACCCTCTCTTCTTATAAAATTAAGAAAAGAGGGAAAGTGAAGAGAACTTTAGTGACTGGTTAATCCCTATTTGAAAATTCTTTCATTATTACAGCATGTGATGTTCTGAAGGCTAGGCTGAGTGGTTCAGTTACGGCAAGGAAGTTCCTACAGTGCCAGAAAAGACTTGGGATTGGATTTTAGATCTTTCGCTAAAGTCCAGAAATTATTTTTCCTCTGATATTTATCTGATTTGGGGAAGTTTTCTAGGTTAGAAACTCTAAAGTTGCTTTACAGTTTGTCTAAGAATTGATGAGTGGGCCTATAAGAAAAGTCATCAGTTTCCTAAAGCTCTCTAAGGGCAAGTACAAGGATTCCAATGAAGTATTCCCAAATGAGAAACATGAAATAAGTTTTTTAAAAGATAGGTTAAATAAAAAAATAAAATATAGGTTAAATAAAAAGTATCTTGAGATAGCCTATAGATCTATGCTTAAAGTAGAATTACCTCTTTTTTGGGGGGCGGGGGGAGCTGCATCTTGCAGCCCTTGGGATCTTAGTTCCCTGGCCCTTGCAGTGAAAGCAGAGAGTCCTAACCCCTGGACTGCCAGGGAAGTCCCAGAATTGCCATTTTTGTACAACAGCCCATCTTTGTTTCCCTAGAGCAAGATTGCTAGCAGCAGCACTATTGACATTTTGAGCTGGCGAATTCTTTGTTGTGGTGACCTGTCCGGTGTATTATGTGGTATTTGTTAGCAGCTTCCCTGGCTTCTATCCACTGAAAGTAGTACCCCTCTAGCTTTAACAACCAAAAATGTCCTCAGACGTAAGCAGATGTCCCGAGAGGCAAAAATCTCCCTGTTGATAGCCATGGCCCTACAGTAAAATCTGTAATTATTTTTTTGGAAAACCATACAGGAAATATTTTTTCTCAAACACACCCCCCACTTGGTGATAGAAGGCATTCCTTTCTACTTTCCAGGCAAATTGCCTCAAATTTGTGCTGAGTATTTCTAAAGTTTTCCACATCTAATTTCTTCCCTATAACCCAGAGAATTTTGAAAATAGAATATGATTAATATATGTCACGTTACTTTATATTGACTTAATTTTCTCCCTTAAATCCACAGCATAAAAAATCACATGGAAAAGACAAAGAAAACAGAGGCACTAATCCACTGGAGAAGTCTAAAGTGGAAGAAATCATAGAGCAAACTGTTACGAAGAGCAGATTACCTCTACGAGCCCAGAACAATTTTTAGTTAACTTGAGGATTGGTAATTTTACTTTTTAAGGAAAATGAAAAATAAAACCTGTAACCCCAGAATTTGAGCCTTGTGTGTAGAGTAAAAATGAGTAGAAAATATCAAGGCAGTACTGTAAATGTAGTTGAATTTACTGTCTACCTATTTTTCTGTCATTGCTGTAGTTCCCTTTAAGTTGGATTTCATTTGGGATTTGCATGGAGTAAATATGTATTTCTAGCTTTTGATATAAAATAGCTTTTTCAGAACAAATAAATGTTTTCTTGTATATTACTAAATAGCAGATAGACAGACGCTGCAGTGTTCTTTTAGGCTTGAACTTACATAGGTAAATATCACCAGCACTTGGTCTTTGGAAGGCCATATCCTTTCTTTTCTTGCTATGATTGAATTATGTTTATCTTTTCTTGCCCCCTTCCCTAGACTTTTTTATTCTGCCTTCTCAGCTCACTTTCTCCCTTTTTATTTGTCACCAAAACATTTGTAGAGCTACAAAATGGTATCTATCCGTTATTACTATGAGATAGCCAGAGTTTTATCTCGAAATCTTTGACACTTTTCTGTGGTTATCTCAAAAATCACTGTCAACAGTAAACATAACCCTGGAAATATCCCGTCAATATTTTTGTTTCCCCCTAGATGTGAAAAAGCATTTCATTCCTTTATGAGGCCTAACATATTAGCCCCTACAGAGTTCACAAAAAGCCATTCTCCTGGAATATAGATTGCTATTATGGGAGAAAAACCCTGACTTCTGATTAGTGGCTGTGTGACCCCATTTTAAGGCCTATGTCTTATGCAAAAGGTCACACTGATTTAAGGGCTTTTTGAAGCTATTGATTATGAGTGTAATTTATATTCTTTTGTTTACTTGGTGAAACTTTTTGTTGTTCTTTTTTTATAATAAAATATATGTGTATCTATTTTTCTCTACTGAAATCTTAACCCTTAATTGAAGGTCCCTGATATTTTTTTGATCTAGCAGCCAAATTTCTGGAAGTTGGGATGTTTTAGCATGAAGAACCAGAGCACTTAGAATATATGCAAAGAATAAATTTGTGCCCACATCAAGTTAACTGTAGAAATTCAGAGTTTGATTTTGATAACTAAGTAAAACCAAGCCCTGTTGGAGAATTACAGAGCATGCTACTTCAAGGAACTCAATTTGCCTTGCAGAGTATTATCTTAATAAAAATGATCATATAATTTCTCTGCAAAATCAGATGTCAATACAAGCTATGAATAATATAAAAATAAGCTACCCTTGATAAATCCGTGATTAATAAATTTGATCTCTACATTAACTTGCTTGTCTCCTTATTTCTTATTTTGCAGTGGGTATGTTTACAGAGTTAAGCAAGTTGTATTAAAATCCCTAAAATAAACTTCCGCCCAGGTACCAGCAAGGAAGAAAGGCCTTGGTAAACATCCCAGCTTTCAGTTGCACTCCACGGGGCTACACCTTAGTGTGAGATGAATGAGAAACGGATTGGCCCTCACAGGGCCTGAAGTCTGGCTTAATAAGCCATCTCATTCCCAAACTGTTTTAACGTTATCTAGGAATGCTAATGGGAGAAGGCAATGGCACCCCACTCCAGCACTCTTGCCTGGAAACTCCCATGGACAGAGGAGCCTGGTGGGCTGTAGTCCATGGGGTTGCGATTGAGTGACTTCACTTTCACTTTCCACTTTCATGCATTGGAGAAGGAAATGGCAACCCACTCCAGTGACTTAGGAGCAGCAGCAGCAGGAATGCTAATGCAGCTGGTTGGACAGCCTGCTGCAGCTGCTGCTAAGTCGCTTCAGTCGTGTCCGACTCTGTGCGACCCCATAGTCGGCAGCCCACAAGGCTCCCGTCCCTGGGATTCTCCAGGTAAGAACATGAGTGGGTTGCCGTTTCCTTCACCAATGCATGAGAGTGAAAAGTGAAAGTGAAGTTGCCAAAGTAAATCAGGAGAATTTTAACATCTAGAGCCTTAAATTAACTTGGTACATTTTAATATACATTGTGAAGCACTCAAAAAGTAACGCTCAGCAAAAATAGAGTAGGTAGCTTCAAGGACCCATCATTCCTCCTCAGAGATGAAAACATTCAGAAATAATTTTGTCATAACTTGGAAAAACAGAAGTTCATAGAACCAAGCAAATGTTGCATCAGGAACAAAGTAACCTAAAAATTAGGAAAGCCTTTTGGTGTTTTACTTGCCCTTGTTCCATCCCCCTTCCCAGCACTGTGGTAGTCTTGAAGACAGGCAGAAGCCCATGGTTCTCAGAGTGGGACCTTGTTCCCTGGTCCTGAAGAAGCTGAAGCAGTTTTAGTCTCAAAAAGTTGTTGAAACCTGTTTCGGCCAACATGAAGGACTGAAGCAAGGGCCTTTGTTTCAGCTAACTCTGAACTCAGGTTGAAAAATGGTAGGCATTTCTCGAAAATACTGTAAGCAAATGACCTGCTGCCATAATTGGCAAAAGATTACAGTTGAGGTAAATAAAAGGTGTGCCCAAAGCCTGAGAGGAAATAATGGGAGAGAATTTCCTAGGGAAATCAGGCTATTCAAAAACAGCAGTATACTAGGGAACTGAGAAAGCCATCTATGTTTAGGGCAAGTTGCATGCTTAGAGAAGACCTAAGTGTTCACTGCTGGCTGAACTCTGGGCTCAGCACAAGTAGGAAGTGAAGTCTAAGCAGATTTAAAGATGATCTAGCTAAGCACTAAAGGAGTGCTCCAATATAGCCACTCTACAAAGACTGGGAGGAGGTTTTTTCCCCTTTTGTTTTCTTTTAATTCTTGTCATATATATTTTTGCCACCGGCATTCATGGAAATCTGTCAATACTAGCTGAATATAAGCAAAAAAGTCTTCAAAGGAAAGTCAAGTGAGACTTTACAAAAAAAAGTTGAGAAGTCACTAAACTGCTACAGCCCACAGCAAGGAACAAAGACAAACCATGAGGCATAAAGAGTGTGATTGCCAAACTTACCATAATATTCAAATGTTCAGTTTTCAACAAAAAACGGAATTTTGCAAAGTATGGCTCATTCACAAAAGAAATTAACAAACTTGCTGAGGGAGCATAAACTTTGGACTTTCAATCAACTGTCTCAAATATGCTCACAGAGCTAAAGGAATCCAGTAAGTTGTCTCAACAAACAGAATATCAGTGAAGAAACTGTAGAAAGGAACCATACAAATATGGAGCTGAAAAGTAACAAGTGAAAAGATCACAAGAGGCTTCCAATAGTACATATGGACAGGCAACTGAAAGCCAGTGAACCTGAAGCTAAGTCTATTGAAATTGTCTAGTTGGAGAATCGGGAGGGGAAAAGAATAAAGGACAAATAGAATTTAAGAGACCTGTAGAGCATAATGAAACAACGTTTGCAAAAAGGAAGTACTAGAAGGATAGAGAAAGAAAGGAGCAGAAAGAATACTTGAAGAAATAATGGCTGAAAACTTCTCTGATTTGCTAAAACACTCAAAGCTGCATATCCAAGATGCTCAACAAGTCCAAACAGTATAAACTCAAGAGATCCACAAGACACATTATAACTGAACTGTTAAAACTGAAGACAGAATCTTGAAAGCAGCAAGAGTGTAGTCTTCAGGAAAATGCAAATTAAAACCACAGTTAGATAGCACTTCATATCCACAAGAATAGCTGTAGTAAAAACAAAATAACAAAAACAACAAAAATAACTTCCCTGTTGGTCCAGTGGCTAAGACTCTGCACTTTCACCCCAGGGGGCCCCAGGTTTGATCCCTGGTTGAGGAACCCAAGATCTTGCCTGATGCACAGTGCGGCCCAAAACAAAAAATAACAAGTGCTGGTGAAGATAGTGAGTGGAAACCCTCATGTACTACTTGTGGGAATGAAAAATGTCAGCCACTGTTTAAAAAGAGCTTGGTGGTTCCCAAACAAGATAAACGTAGAATTACCATTTGACCCAGCAAATCTACTAGATAGCTATCCAAGAGAAAAGAAAAAATTTATCCACACACATCTGTACACAGATGTTCATGGTAGCACTGCTGCTGCTGCTGCTGCTGCTGCTGCTAAGTCGCTTCAGTCGTGTCCTATCCTATGCTACCCCATAGACGGCAGCCCACCAGGCTCCCCCGTCCCTGGGATTCTCAAGGCAAGAACACTGGAGTGGGTTGCCATTTCCTTCTTCAGTGCATGAAAGTGAAAAGTGAAAATGCTATAAACAATACAATGGGATAAAATACATATAATGGATTATTACTTAGCCATAAAAATGAGGTGCTGATACCTGCTACTGTGTGGATAAACCTTGAAAAAAAATGCAAAGTGAAGTCAGATGCCAAAATTCATACATCGTATGTTTACATTTGTATGAAATATTCAGGATAGGTAAATTCATAGAAGCAGAGTGGTGGATGCCAAGGCTGTTTTGAGTTGGGAGAAAGGGAGTGATTGCTTAACAAGTGTGGACTTTTATTTTTTTATTTATTTTTTTTTTCTTGATTTTATTTTTTTTTTAATTTAATTTTTTTTTTTTCATCTCAGGTGTACATGAGTTCCCAATCTTGAAAGTGTGGACTTTTATGATGTTGGAAATGTGTTGGAACCAGGTAGATGTGGTTGTACAACACTGTGAATATACTAAATGCCATGGAATGATTTTTTTTAACTAAAAATTTTGAGGTATAGTTGGCACATATTTGTTTAATTGTACAACAATTTGATATTTGTATACGTTGTAAAATCACCACAATAATTCTCACAATTATTCATTTTATGTGATTTTGACCTAAAAATAAAAGCCATCAAAATATAAAGTGAGTCTTATCATCTATTAAAGAAGAAGTACTTGAATCATAAAGGCATTAATATTGTAGGTAGAACTGATTAGCAGATAGTAAAATGTTCTTAACGAAACGTGACAATTTAAACATATGTTGTATACATTGTGTGCCCATAAAACACAGCTGTTTACACTCCTTTAAAAATAACTGGCTTCCCTGGTGACTCAAACGGTAAAGAATCTGCCTGCAATTCAGGAGACCCAGGTTTGATCCCTGAGTCAGGAAGATCCCCTGGAAAAGGGAATGACAACCCACTCCAGTGTTCTCACTTGGAGGATTCCATGGACAGAGGAGCCTAGTGGGCTACAGTCCATGAAGTTACAAAGAGTTGGACACAACTGAAAGAGTTGGCCATGACTAACACTTTCACTTTCAATAAATAATCCAGAATACAAAAAGTAAAAGTGAAAGTCACTCAGTCGTGTCTGACTCTTTGCGAGTCTATACAGCCCATGGAATTCTCCAGGCCAGAATACCCAGGTATCGAACCCAGGTCTCCCCCATTGCAGGTGGATTCTTTACCAGCTGAGCTGTAAGGAAGGCCCAAGAATACTGCAGTGGGTAGTATAGCCCTTATCCAGGGGATCCTCCTGACCCAGGAATCGAACCAGGGTCTCTTGCATTGCAGGCAGATTCTTTATCAACTGAGCTATCAGGGAAGCCCAATATAGAAAGAGACCAAACATCAACAGGAAAGGCAACAGAAACAAATTACAGAAACTAAAGCTAATGGAGTTCCCAACAAGATAATTTAAAAATTAAACATTTAAAGAATTTATATACATATAAATATAAATATTTTGGATGAAAATTATTTTACAAAGAATTGATAGAAATTCTAGAACTGAAAAAATATACTAAATTATGAACACAGGGAATGGGTTTAGTTGCTGAACAGACCTCCTTAAGAGAGTTTTTTAAAGTAGATGATAGGGACTTCCTTGGTGGTCCAATGGCTGGGACTTAATGCTCCCAGGGCAGGTGGTCTGGGTTTGATCCCTGGTCAGGGAATTAGATCCAATATGTTGGAGAAGGCAATGGCACCCCACTCCAGTACTCTTGCCTGGAAAATCCCATGGATGGAGGAGCCTGGTGGGCTACAGTCCATGGAGTTGCACAGAGTTGGACACAACTTAGCGACTTCACTTTCACTTTTCACTTTCATGCATTGGAGAATAAAATGGCAACCCACTCCAGTGTTCTTGCCTGGAGAATCCCAGAGACGGGGGAGCCTGGTGGGCTGCCATCTCTGGGGTCGCACAGAGTCGGACATGACTGAAGCGACTTAGCAGCAGCAGCAGCAGCAGCATGCTGCAGCTAAGACCCAGTGCAGCCAAATAAATACATACTTTTAAAAAAGTGGATGATAGGTTGGAAGAAAATCATTACACTGAAGCATAGCAAGAGAAGAGGATGCTGCTGCTAAGTCACGTCAGTCAGGTCCGACTCTGTGCAACCCCAGAGACAGCAGCCCACCAGGCTCCGGTCCCTGGGATTCTCCAGGCAAGCATACTGGAGTGGGTTGCCATTTCCTTCTCCAATGCGTGAAAGTGAAAAGTGAAAGTGAAGTTGCTCAGTCAGTCCTGTCCAACTCTTCACGACCCCATGGACTGCAGCCTACCAGGCTCCTCCGTCCATGGGATTTCCCAGGCAAGAGTACTGGAGTGGGTTGCCATTGCCTTCTCTGAGACAAGAGGATAAGAAACATTAAAGAAACAGGACATGGTGAAGAGATTAAACATGTATATAATTAGTGCCTCACAAGGAAGAAGAGAGAACGGGACTGAAGCTTTATAATCCTGAACAGGACAAATGCAAAATCATACCTAGGTACACCACAGGCAAACTGCTAAAAGGATAAATGAAATAAGGAAGTAAAGACAATACAGATAATTAAACTGCTGAAACAAAATAACTGATTGTCACCACAGTGAAAATATTTTTTAGGAATGATGGTGCATTAAAGCCATTTTATGTGTCTAAGAAATGATAATTGATTTTTGTCATCACCAATCTGGCACTAAAGGAAACACTAAAGGGCGTTCTTCAGGCAAAAATAAAATGGTGTCAAATGGCCGCTCAGAGATGTAGGAAAGAATAAAGAACAATAAAAAATATAAATGCATCAGAAAGGTAAATTATCACTGTAAAACAATAACAGTGTTTTATGAGTCTAAAATATATATGGAATTAAAACCCTCAAGAGTAACACATAAGATGGAAGAAAGTTAGGAAGAATTAAAACACTCAAAGATTCTTTGATTATCGGGGAGGAAGTAAAGATTCTAATATTAGACTCTGATAAGTAAAGTCTAAGAAAAAAATATTAAATTTGAATATATTCTATCATTGGCTAAATTTTTTTTGTAAATGTCAGTAGGGCCAAGTTGATTGATAGGGTTGCAGGTCTCCTATAACATTACTAATATTCTGTGTAGTTCTATTAATTAAAATGTTAAAGTCTCAGAAATTCTCTGGTCCAGTGGTTAAGATTCTGTGCTTTCACTGCCAAGAGCCCAGATTTGATACCTTGTCAGGGAACTAAGATTCCACAAGCACTTTATGCAGCACAACCACCCCCCACCCTCCACTGCCCCCACAAAAAAAAAAAAAAAAAAAAATGAANTCTGTGTAGTTCTATTAATTAAAATGTTAAAGTCTCAGAAATTCTCTGGTCCAGTGGTTAAGATTCTGTGCTTTCACTGCCAAGAGCCCAGATTTGATACCTTGTCAGGGAACTAAGATTCCACAAGCACTTTATGCAGCACAACCACCCCCCACCCTCCACTGCCCCCACAAAAAAAAAAAAAAAAAAAGTTGAACTCTCTAATTTTAAAATTTCTCCTTTCAGTTCTTTCTTTCTACTTCTAGCACTTGCGCTATGAAAGTGAAAGTTGCTCAGTTGTGTCCGACTCTTTGCGACCCCACGGACTATACAGTCCATGGAATTCTCCAGGCCAGAATACTGAAGTGAGTAGCCTTTCCCTTCTCCAGGGAATATTCCCAACCCAGGGATCGAATCCAGGTCTCCCACATTGCAGGTGGATTCTTTACCAACTGAGCCACTTGCGCTGTGAAGTACATATATATTTAGAATTGTTATACTTCTTGATGAATCAACACCTTTATCAGTGTTATCCCTTTTTATTCTTGGTGACATTCCTTAAAGTGAAAGAGTTAGTCCCTTCAGTCATGTCTGACTCTTTGTGACCCTATGGACGGTAGCCCATGGCTCCTCCGCCCATGGGATTCTCCAGGCAAGAATATGGGAGTGGGTTACCAAGCCTTCCTCCAGGGGCTCTTCCCAACCCAGGGACCGAACCCACGTCTGTTATGTCTCCTGCATCGCCATCTGGAAAGCCCAGTGGGGTGGGCAGTCATTCCCTTCTCCAGGGGATCTTCTGACACAGGGATTGAACCCAGGTCTCCGGAATTGCAGGCAGATTCTTTACTATCTGAGCCATCAAGGAAGCCCATTCCTTATTCTATATTAATGTAGATACTCTAGCTTTATTTCCTTTTTAAAAGAATAATTAATTTTAAAATTGACATATAGTTGATTTACAACTCCAGCTTTCTCTTTCTTAATGTTTGTAGACTTTTTGTTGATGGCCATTCTGATCAGTGTGAGGTGATACTTTACTGTAGTTTTGATTTGCATTTCTTTAATAATTTTTTTCTACCTCCTTTAGAAATGTTTTTACGAGTCCATTTTATCTCCATTAAAACTTTTGTTTAGTTTTTTCCAAAGGCTTACTATATATATATATAAAACTAATCATAGTCTGACCTCAAAAAAATTATACTGAATCATATATAGCTTCAGAACCTAACAACAGCACCTTCTAATTATTCTCTCTCATCTCTTCTGTGGTTTTCACTTTACTCTTATATTTGCAATGAAACCACAATCCATTGTTACTGTATTTCATCTTCAAAGATTATTATCTTTGGAGAGATTAAAAAGAAGAGAGAGTGTCTTTCTATTTTCACTTTAACCATTTCCAGAGATCTTATTTTTTGTAGATCTGTCTTTATGTATGATACCATATTCTCTAATATACTCTTGTTGAAGAGCTTCCTTTAATATTTCTTACAGTATAGGACTGCTGGTAATGAACTGTCACTTTTGTTTTCTAAAACATTCTCTGTCTTCATTCTGGAAAGATGTTTCATCGTGTGTGTAATTCTGGGCTGGCAGTTATTTTCTTTCAGCACATTAAAAATGTCACTGCATGTCCTCTGGTTTGCAGAGTTTCTATTAAGAAGCCTAATGTGCAATTCTTATCTTTGTTCTTCTGCATTTAATGTCTTCTTTCTCTGGCTGCCTTCAAAGTTTTCTCTTTAACTTTGGTTTTCAGTGGTTGGATTAGGGTGGGAGCTAGGTTGCTAGAGAGCTTTTCTCAATGTTCTTTCTCCACCCTCAGCTATTAGCCTTCCCTGTGTACCTGAACCGGTGAAGGGTTTCTGAGCACTTCTGCCATGGGAAGGTGCTACTCTCTTTTCTCATTCTTGGGTCTCGCTGGCCTGAAGCTGGGGGTTGGGAAGGGTTTTCTGCTGTCCAGGTCCAGCCTTCGTCCTAGCAGGGCCTGTGTCCTGGGTCTTGGGCTTTCTCAGTGATCCTGTCCCTCTCTGGCGTAGCCAAACTCTGCTGGGAACTTTGGCAGGTTCTTTGCAGGAGTTTCCTGCCCTTCCTCTATGAGTAAATTTTTTTTTTTTAACCTTGATCATAGGCTTTTTTTTTTTTTTTTTTAAAAAACCTTGATCACTAGGCTTTCCATATGGCCCTAATGGTAAAGAACCTCAGCAGGAGCTAGCAGTAAATTCCTGGACTCAGAAGATCCCCTGGATGGCAACCCACTCCAGTATCCTTGCCTGGAGAATCCCATGGAGAGCAGAGCCTGGAAGACT
Source organism: Neotragus moschatus (assembly GCA_006410615.1). Taxonomy (NCBI): domain Eukaryota; kingdom Metazoa; phylum Chordata; class Mammalia; order Artiodactyla; family Bovidae; genus Neotragus; species Neotragus moschatus. The sequence goes on along the minus strand of SJYA01003118.1, from coordinate 1,725,178 downwards.
ACAGTCCATACGGTCACAAAGAGTGGGACACGACTGAAGCGGCTTAGCACCTATGCCCAGCAGTCTTCACATGTATCCCTAGGAGCCACACATTTTGCTGCCTTTCTCCCTGTGGCTTTGGTCTGTAAGAAGTCGTCTCTGGGCAGAGCTTCATGCCAGTTTTTGTAGTGGTGGCTACTTCCTTTTCCAAGCCTGCATCACAAATAGAGGCTTCTTCTGATCTCCTCCCTGAGCTTCTGTTTTTCTTGAGCACCTGTAAAGTCTGTGAAGAGCCTGGTAGTCGGTGCAAATTCCCATTGTGTCTGCAGCTCCCAGGGGTTCTACACTTTCATACTCGCTTACATGAAACCTTTGTCAATTTGTTAAATGTTTTAGCTGAATTCTTCTTACTTGCTCGCATGATATCTGGTGTCTCGTTCTCCCAGGTCAGCTATCACTCTTCCCTGTCTCTCAACAGGAAGTCCTTTTTTCTCAAAGTGCTTGGCTGGCCTGAGACCTCAGCTCTCTGACTGGTGCAGAAAAGTTATGACTGTGTTTGTCTAGATTTTTTTCTTGTTAGAGTGACAACAACGGTCTTTATAACTTTCTGCATCCTAGGTGGGAGCAAAATCAATATAGTCTCCTGTTAACATCTTCTAACTTGTTAGATAAATAGTGGGACTGATTTCAAAAGAGATTCCCTTTTCAAATGTGTGCCTGTTTTGTTCCCATTTGACTCTTCTTATTTACTATTTCTTCTGGCTCCTTACCAGCCAAATCTTTCTCAGTCTTTATGATAACCTCCCATGCCTTCAAAGATACTTCCCCGCGTGTTTGAAAAACACTTAAGCATATAAGAATTAGATCCTATTAAGTTTAATCTAATCTCCAAGTTGAAAAGCTTTTATTTTGAAGGAAACTGAAAACCTTGCTGCTGTACCTTGGGTGGTAAATTATTTGCAGGAGCAAGTGACTTTCGTTCAATAGAAGCTTCAGGAGCACATTTCACTTGGTACTTTTTTCCCTAAAGAGGAAGAGAAAGAACAGAAACTGATAAAAACTATTTCATAGATATTCTATTAAAAATATTATTTTAAATGGCTGTTACTTTCTCACTGAATTATAGATCATGTGGTTGGATAACTCAGAATTAGAAGAATTAACCAGTTAGCACCATGCTCAAAATAAATTTGATTTCTACACTATATACCAATTAGAAAAACAAGAACAGGGACTTCCCTGGTGGTCCAGTGGTTAAGAATCTGCTTTGCAATTCAGGAGTTGTGGGTTTGATCCTTGGCAAGGGAGCCAAGATCACACATGTTGTGTGGTGCCATCAAAAAATGAAAAAAAGAATAGCAAGAACAAAATCAAGTTAAACTTTTAAAATCACTCTGATTTTTTTTTATCAAAGGGAATAGACCATGAATTGATGAAATAAGCTTTTCTTGAAGTTCTATAAAGAAAAATTATGTGCCTGTTTTCTATCCTTTGCATGAAAAAGTATCTTTATTTAAAATAATTAAATGTATTTAATACATAAATAGATAATTAAAATGTAATCAAAACACTTTTAATATATGGAGTTTGAAGTGAAAGTCACCTAGTCATGTCCAGCTCTTTGCGACCCCATGGACTGTAGCTTGCCAGGCTCCTCTGTCCACAGAATTCCCCAGGCAAGAATACTGGAGTGAGTTGCATTCCTTTCTTAAAAGGATCTTTCCGACCCAGGAATCAAACCCAAGTCTCCCACACTGCAGGCAGATTCTTTACCATCTGAGCCACCGGGAAAGCCCATTATTTCAAAGCCCAGGGTTTGAAATAATCTAGTGCAATTATTGCAATTTTTAAAATAAAAGGTAGTAGAAATCAAATTTGAGCTAACTGGTTAATAATTTTGTGTATACTGTATCTATGTATGTACTTATGTATGGAGCATAACAGACAATATATGCTTGCTTGTACATTTAGATGGAATGAAATAACTTGCCCTCCTTTTTTCTTTTGAGGAGACTTCCTGCTTTTCACTTTAATGTTGCAGATCACTCAGGAATGGTTGCATTCCTAGGGAATAAAGTAATAGTCACGGACTTGTTTAAAAGCAGTATTTGCACCTGATACAGTTGCTTACCTGGTAGAGCCGCAGAAAGACCTTGTTTAAGAACCATTTCTGAGATTAAATCCTTGCTTTGCTCTTCATTGGCTCTGTGCCTTTAGACAAGTTGTTTGATTTCTCTGGGCCTAATATCTCATCCATAACATGGAGTTGTTACCTATCTGCTGGACTATCAAAAGGTAGCAAAGTTTCTTCGGTTTCCAGCCTTAGAGGGATAGTAAGGTGGAAAATAATGAGCCTAGAGTAATTTTTTCTTAATGTTTACTTTTTGTTGTCTGTGCTGGGTCTTCATTGTTGGGCAGGCTTTTCTCTAGTCGCAGTGCATGGGCTTCTCATTGAGGTGGCTTCTCTTGTTGCGGAGCACAGGTTCTAGGGCACTCGGCCTTCAGTAGTCATGGCACCCAGGCTCTAGAGAACAGGCTCAATAGCATGGGCTCAGTGGTGCATGGGCTTAGTTCCTTCGCAGCTTGGGGTATCTTCCCAGATCAGGGACTGAACTTGTGTTTCCTACATTGGCAGGGGATTCTCATCCACTGAGCCACCAGGGAAGCCCGAGTCTATAGTCATTTGGTGGCTGGTTTTCCATCAGCTTCAAGGCTGGACCTCCACGTGTGACAACCTCCTGCTCTATTTCCACAGTGAGTGCTCCTGAAGACCACGAATGAGAAGGATCTCACAAACTCTGCTCAGTGCCACGAGCCACCACATTTAGGAGATGCTGCTTTTCATCTTGACCTACAGCTGCTGCACCATTGCTACTGCCCTGTGACTGCTGCTCTTCTCCATATTCCTTGTCTTCAAATCCTCTAAATATTCTGGACTATCCAGATGGTCACCTCCTTATTCAGAGAGAAAGAATAGGTTTGTTCTCCCTCAGTTCAGTTCAGTCGCTCAGTCGTGTCCGACTCTTAGTGACCCCATGAACCGCAGCACGTCAGGCCTCCCTGTCCATCACAAACTCCTGGAGTCCACCCAAACCCAGGTCTATTAAGTTGGTGATGCCATCCAACCATCTCATCCTCTGTCGTCCCCAGCATCAGAGTCTTTTCCAATGAGTCAGCTCTTCGCATCAGGTGGCCTAAGTATTGGAGTTTCAGCCTCAGCATCAGTCCTTCCAATGAACAACCAGGTCTGATCTCCTTTAGAATGGACTGGTTGGATCTCCTTGCAGTTCAAGGGACTCTCAAGAGTCTTTTCCAACACCACAGTTCAAAAGCATCGATTCTTCAGTGCTCAGCTTTCTTTATAGTCCAACTCTCACATCCATACATGACCACAGGAAAAATCATAGCCTTGACTAGACAGATCTTTGTTGACAAAGTAATGTCTCTGTTTTTTAATATGCTGTCTAGGTTGGTCCATAACTTTCCTTCCAAAGAGTAAGCATCTTTTAATTTCATAGCTGCAATCACCATTTGCAGTGATTTGGGAACCCCCAAAAATAAAGTCTGACACTGTTTCCACTGCTTCCCTATCTATTTGCCATGAAGTGATAGGACCGGATGCCATGATCTTAGTTTTCTGAATGTTGAGCTTTAAGCCAACTTTTTCACTCTCCTCTTTCACTTTCATCAAGAGGTTTTTTTAGTTCCTCTTCACTTTCTGCCATAAGGGTGGTGTCATCTGCATATCTGAGGTTATTTATATTTCTCCTGGCAATCTTGATTCCACCTTGTGTTTTTTCCAGCCTAGCATTTCTCATGATGTACTCTGCATATGAGTTAAACAAGCAGGGTGACAATATACAGCCTTGACGTACTCCTTTTCCTATTTGGAACCAGTCTGTTGTTCCATGTCCAGTTCTAACTGTTGCTTCCTGATCTGCATATAGGTTTCTCAAGAGGNTTTTTTTAGTTCCTCTTCACTTTCTGCCATAAGGGTGGTGTCATCTGCATATCTGAGGTTATTTATATTTCTCCTGGCAATCTTGATTCCACCTTGTGTTTTTTCCAGCCTAGCATTTCTCATGATGTACTCTGCATATGAGTTAAACAAGCAGGGTGACAATATACAGCCTTGACGTACTCCTTTTCCTATTTGGAACCAGTCTGTTGTTCCATGTCCAGTTCTAACTGTTGCTTCCTGATCTGCATATAGGTTTCTCAAGAGGCAGGTCAGGTGATCTGATATTCTCATCTCTTTCAGAATTTTCCACAGTTTATTGTGATCCACACAGTCAAAGGCTTTGGCATAGTCAATAAAGGAGAAATAGAAGTTTTTCTGGAACTGTCTTGCTTTTTCGATGATCCAGGAGATGTTGGCAATTTGATCTCTGGTTCCTCTGCTTGTTCTCCCTAGAAATCCAGAAAACCCATTTTGTACTCAGGGTTGGGCTATCAGCCTGTCAAACTCTGTTCTTTCTCCTAGAAGTACTGGGGAGATGGTCAGTGACCCATATCTGATGACGCCATCCTGGGGCCAGGGACAGTGACGGGTGCTGACGGGAGACAGGGATGACCAAGATAGAGCTTCTGTGCTTTAGGAACCACTAGTCTTCTCCAGTCTTGGGGACTATATCCTATTTCATTAAGTTCAATACCCCAAATCAACCTGGCATTCATGTTCATTTCCTCTTTTACACTATTTCCACTTCTTATTTTTATTATTTATTTTTGGCCCTGTTGCACAGCGTACAGGATCTTACTTCCAAACCTGTGCCCTCTTTAGTGGAAGTGTGGAATCCTAACCCACTGGACTGCCAGGGAATTCCCTTACACTACTTCCACTTCAATCATTCAGTCCCTTTTTCTCTTTTCTTCCCTCTTTCCTGTCTCCAACACGACTTTTCTCTTTTTAGCATAAGTGGCCGAGTGATACAAGGTTCTAATAACCAGGATCCTGAACTCAGAAGGGGAACAAATCAAATTGATCTTTCCTCAACCAGCAACAATTTAGGAAATATATAGCCCTGCCTCTGTTATCAATTCCCTTTTTCTTCAGCATAAGCCATGCAAATAGTATTTTGCATAATTTATGAGGTTAAAAATTAATCAACCAAAAATTGCTTGTGTTCACTGAGGGAGAAGGAAAGATGGGCTAAACTAAGTTCTTCACTGCTTAGTGTTTGTACTAGGCAATATTTATTCTACTCCTTTCAGACAGAAGGAGGTTGAGAACGCACCAGGTCAGTGTCTGCTGAGTTGCTTCAGCTGTCTCCAACTCTTTGCAACCCTATGGACTGTGGCCCATCAGGCTCCTCTGTTCGTGGGGATTCTCCAGCCAAGAATACTGGAGTGGGTTGCCATGCCCTCCTTCAAGGGATAGTCCCAACCCAAGGATAGAACCCATGTCTCCTGAACTGGCAGCTGAGTTCTTCACCACTAGTGCCACCTGGTAAGCCCCAAAATGGTTAAGAAACTTATCAAAGTTCACAGTAAAAATGGCAGAGCTTGAATGAAAAAATTATGTTTGTTTGATTCCATTCACCCTTTCAAAAATATCTATTGAGCACCTACTACATGCCAGACACAGTTCCAGGAACTGCGTTCACAGTTCAAAAAGTACAAAAGCACAGCCTAAAGCCACTTCCAATCTCATTCTCACTCCCACTCCTACGTCTGCACCACCATACAGTTGCCTTCGAAGCTACTGATGTTACCAGTTTCTTGGGACCTATAACTTCAGGCAGGAATTTCCCTTTTAGGTCAAATCTTGGCATAATCGATATTCCCCACCTCTCCTAATAGTCTCAGACTTCTCTGATGAGTTGTGTGAAACAACTCAGTATTTCAGGCCCATTTCACAGCTGGGGGCAAAATGTGTCCTCGGGAAGCCAGATTATGTTGTATCTGAGACAAGGTCATTGCCAAGCAAGAGAATGAGTGCCTGTAGGCAGCTCACAGTTTCTTGACCATGAGGTGCTTACTTTTCCAGGAGGTCATGCACCCCAGCTCTCAGTGATCCTCACACAGGATTTCCAAAATGTTTCCATTTCACCTCTCTAAAGATTTCTCTATGACCCCACAGTCCTGCTGAATAAGACCTGCATCTCCTCTGTGATCTGGGAATCATGAAATTTGTTGCCTTTTCCTTGTCTCAGAAAATAATCTTTGGAGTATTCTTTAGAGCTAAGGACAGTGGAATTTTGTGCCCATATCTCAAATGATTTCATGAAAATTAAAAAAATCAGAACCAGAGTCTGAAATGGTTTTAACTTTTTCTTTGGATTATTTGGTTCCTTGGTAATAAACTTCCTCTTTCTCTCCTTTCTAGAGTGTGATTAGAAAGAAGGGCTCCTGCCTGGTGAAAGATTGCAAATGAAGGAACACAGGGCCAGGGGAGAAGGTTGGTGCACTGAATAGAAAGGGCCCATGGTCCACACAGCATGAGTCCTGGTTCATCACTTCTGGTTCTTTCTCAAGGACTACTGCCTGAGAGCTCAGCTGAATATCTACAAGTTTGGATTACATGTCAAACTGTCACTTCTGATATTATTGCCCTCGTTAAAATTATTATAGGGTACGTTACTTTCATGTGACACTCTTTCATCAAAAAAAAATAAAATAACGTTAACAACTCTACTTAGATATAATTCACACCATATAATGCACCCATTAAATAGTTTCTTTTCTGGATATTCTCAAAGTTTTATAACTATCACTACAGTAACTTCTCAGAGAAAGCAATGGCAACCCACTCCAGCACTCTTGCCTAGAAAATCCCATGGATGATGGAGGAGCCTGGTAGGCTGCAGTCCATGGGGTCTCAATCAGTCAGACATGACTGAGCGATTTTACTTTCACTTTTCACTTTCATGCATTGGAGAAGGAAAAAATGGCAACCCACTCCAGTGTTCTTGCCTGGAGAATGCCAGGGACGGCGGAGCCTGGTGGGCTGCCATCTATGGGGTCGCACAGACTTGGACACGACTGAAGCAACTTAGCAGTAGCATAGTAACTTCTAGAACATTTTCATCACCTCAAAAAGAAACTGTACACATTAGCGGTCACTCCTCATTTACCTCCAAGTTCCTTAGCCCTAGGCAACCACTAATCTACTTTCTGCCTGCACAGATTTGCCTTTTCTGGACATTTCATATAAATATAAACGTGGCCTTTTGTGTCTGGCTTCTTTCACTTAGCAAAATGTTTAAGTTCATCCATGTTGTAGCATGCATCAGTACATCATTCCTTTTTAATACCAAATAATATTCCATTGCTTGACGTACATTTATTCATCCATCAGTATGTGGACATTTGGGGTGTTTCTTTTTGGCAGTCATGAGTATTTCTACTGTGAACATTTGTGTACAAGTTTTTGTATGGACAAACATTTTCATTTCTTGGGTGTATACCTAGGAGTGGAATTCCTGGGTCATACAGTAACTCTGTTTAACCTTTTCAGGGACTCCCAGATTGTCTTCCACAGCTGTGGCTTCATTTTACACAGCCACCAGCAAAGTATAGGGTTCTAAACCTATACATTCTTACCTTTTTTTTTTTTTTTTTTTTAAAGAAATTACTATAGCTATCCTACTGGGTATAAGTGAAAGTGAAATCATGTCCGACTCTTGGCAACCCCATGGACTGTAGCCTACCAGGCTCCTCTATCCATGGGATTTTCCAGGCAATAGTGCTGGAGTGGATTGCCATTTCCTTCTCCAGGGGATCTTCCCAACCCAGGGATTGAACCCGGGTCTCCCACATTGTAGACAGACGCTTTACCCTCTGAGCCACCAGGGAAGTAATTGTGGTTTTCATTTGCATTTCCCTGATGACCAATGATATCGAACATTTTTTCATGTGCTTATTGACTATTTATGTATCTTCTTTGAAGAAACGTTTATTCCGATCTTTTGCCCATTTAAAAAATAGTGTTCTCTGTCTCTTTTGTTATTGAATTCTTCATCATTATTTAAATGCAGCAAATAAATATCATAAGCTCCACCCAAAGATCAATGGTTGGTAAAATTTATCCACATTACAGTGTTATGTAAAGTACATGATGGTATGTGAAATGTGACCACCACTGAAGCAACCTCGTGATGACTGTTGCCTGTGTATTCCAGAGCTCTGATCCCATTCATGACAAGGACAAAATATTTCTTTTGATCAGAGTAGCATCTTGTAAGTCAGTAAAACCCTAAAACACTAGTCAGATATTGTCAAATTTTAAATAAAATATAATACAATGATTCAATATGTGATTTACTAAATGATTTAGTCATTCCAACAGCTGAAGATAATAAAACTTTTAGCATAAGCAAAAACGATTACATTGTTATACAAAATCCATTCATGCTCTCAAGGTATAGTTAATTTGAACTTTTACTTCTATGTACATTTAATTATTGAAAATAAGTTGCAAAAATTTTACCAAAGCTGTTATTAGATAAACTAGAGGTAAGACCCACCTTCTCTTCTTACAAAGTTTGGTATCTCACACAATAGTAGTGACTAAAATAAATGGTGCCAAAATTTTAGAGTCTTTTTAAATTCAGAATATAATTAAAATCTCATGTAGCTTTATTGGTTTTAGTATCCAGCAGAGAAAAAATATTGAAACTCCAAGAGATTTTGAATTAAATAGCTACAACAGTTTTGTTTTATTGGTTCTGACTGGGAGAAAAAAAATTATAAGGACAACTTTGGAAAAATCTAGTTCTTTTAGAGCCCCAAATGACTTTTAAAACAATAAAACAAACTATAAAACCTACACAAGTGATATTAAAAATTATGTAGTTCAATGAATGTGACATTCACAAATGTGGTTGTAATTTTTTTTTTAACTGTAGTGAAATGAACATGGATCTGACGACTGGATTTAGAAGAGCTGGTGTTATATAGCTTAACAGAATTAAGTGCTTCAATTTGCTGGTTAGGATTATGTAGCTGAGTTGGAATGTTATGCCAATGCCTTATAAGATCTCCATCACCTCACAGAATCTGTGGCTAAATCAAAGAAAGGAATGATGCTTCCTTTTCCTACATTAGTGATTATTTCCCTAGTATTTTAATATTTATTTTTGGAATGCTAGTAGACTTAGATCGTTTTGGCTTGTGGCTGAGTCATGTACAGAATAAACTATAAACTCATACTATTTATGAAGATGGAGAATGAAGGCTCACTAGTGATTTACTGTAAGGGCATTAAAGGTAGAAGGGGCAGGAAAAAGGAAAAAAAACCAAGGATGAGGGAGAAAATTTTTGTGACAAAATAATAATCAAAGTCACCTGGTTAGTTTCCTGAGGTCCCAATCTTTGAAGACTCAAACATAACTTCTGAAGTCCTTTAACAAAACCACTGTTCTTTTTTTTGTCTCCAAATCCAATCTCTGTCCTTGGTACAGAAGAATATAACCCTCATGTCACAGTCTCCCAGCACCTGCCTGAATTTTCCATCGCTTTGTGAGGAGAATTATGACTTGGGGGTAGGGGTGCGGGGGGCACACAATATCAAACCAGACCCCAGAGAGACCAGTGATTTGCAAATGGCCCTCCACAGATGGTTTCCAGGAGGTATGCACTACCTAAACTTGTTTGCAGATTTAACAAATAATTCAAATAATTTTACCTTTTAAAAAGACTNAGAATTATGACTTGGGGGTAGGGGTGCGGGGGGCACACAATATCAAACCAGACCCCAGAGAGACCAGTGATTTGCAAATGGCCCTCCACAGATGGTTTCCAGGAGGTATGCACTACCTAAACTTGTTTGCAGATTTAACAAATAATTCAAATAATTTTACCTTTTAAAAAGACTTGAGAGAGTGTTTTCAAGCAAAAATCATACTTTTTAAAAGTTTTTATATTCAAAAAGGTCAAACTTACAGAGCAGCTGAAACTAGTACAATGAACATCTGTATGCTCTCCACTTAAATTCACAAATGAATAGTTTTTCAATTTGGTTTATTTCCATCTTTACATATACATATATGTATATATGTTTGTGTATCAATTTGAATGTAACTTGTAGGTTTCATGACTCTTCACAGCCCAGTACCTTAGCTTGTACCTCCCAGAATAAGGATATTTCACCTGTGATACCAATATCACATCTAAAACAGTGAACACTCTCCAACATTCTCCATCTTCATAAATAGTATGAGTTTATAGTTTATTCTGTACATGACTCAGCCACAAGCCAAAACGATCTAAGTCTACTAGCGTTCCAAAAATAAATATTAAAATACTAGGGAAATAATCACTAATGTAGGAAAAGGAAGCATCATTCCTTTCTTTGATTTAGCCACAGATTCTGTGAGGTGATGGAGATCTTATAAGGCATTGGTGTAACATTCCAACTCAGCTACATACAATTCCTATTCAGTTTTTGCCCATTATCCTCTTAAATGTCTTAGACTTAAATGTCTTAGGTCTTATAAGACCTAAATGTCTTATAGCTTAAAAAATTTCAGAATCCAATCAATCTGGGGTTACTCTATGAGACCTTGTGAAAATCCTTATCCTTAACAATGTTTCCCTGAAAGGTTTTGGTGTCCAGTGATTCTAGAACGAATTATTACTTTTCTGATTTTTATCACTTGTTAGCTAGCATTCTTCCCAGTTTTATCATCTACCATCCCTTTCTGTCTCTCTTTGAGTACCACTATAGGCAGTGATACTATGAACTCTTTTAATCCATAGTTTCGATGCTTAAATGACCCCAAATTTGGCCAACGGAAGACCCTTCAAGCTGGTTCCTGTTTTCTTTCTGTGGTTTCTGGTACCAGGTGCCTGGAGCTCACCTTGTATCTTCCTGCCCTAACCTACAATCAGCCACTCCTTCAAGGAGCTACTTATATACATCTACATGATTCAATTCTCCAATTCCAAAGTGTCACAAAGCGTACAGTACATTCTCCCTCCAACCCTACCTCTCTCTTCATAGACAGCCAATGTTACTAGGTTTTTGTGTATCCTTCTAGAGATAGTTTCTATAATAATAGAGCAAATATTCTTCTGTCAACGTTTTAACTGAAGTGATAGCATATTATCACTTTGTATTATCAATTTATCATATTGTAGCTCTTGTCTGTCATCAGATTTTGAAAGATGCCTAGGATCCCAATCCCAAAAGATTAGAAACCTTTAGGCTAAATGCTAAATGTTTCAGATAAGAAAAACTCAGGGACGGTGACTTGAAAAGCTGTACTGAGAACACTCAAATACTATACTCTCTGGACTTAAAATGTTAGTTCCTCTCCAGGTTCCTTGACACCTACTCATTCTTCAAACATCACTTCCTTGGGGGAACCCTTTCCCTTCCTTAATTCATCTCCCTCCCCCAAGGAGAAGATGTCCTCTCTTACAAGGTTCCTGGTCATCCCGCACGGCTCCTAGCGCAGACATAAGTCACTGCGTAAGTCACTGTGTTAAAATTTGTTTCCTGCCACTGCGAGGACTGGACCCACATCTGTTCTGTTCACTGCTGGCATACAGTAGTTGTTCAAACACACACACACAAAGTTTGGACTGAGACTCGAACTCAAGCCATCCAGCTTCCAGCCCACTCTGCCTAGTGCTGTCCCGCTGCAGTCGGAGAAATAATCCCAAGATGTAAATAAAAAACTCTTAATAGAAAAAGCTGGGAAGTTTTTTTTTTTTCCTTCTAATTCCACGACTGACGGAGGACCTTAGCAGAAACCGCTCACCGAGAGGTGTGACGACCGCGGGAGGGCGTCAATCAAGAAAATGCCCCCTTGCCCCGCAGGCGAGTGGAGCTGCACAGAGCCGAGGCCACACCGGGTAGCGTCGCCGCTTCAATAGAAAACACGTGCAAAACGGGAAAGCGGGACTGCGCGCAGCTGTTATCCCCCAGGACCTGGGGACCGCGGACATGGAGCAGCCCGCATGGGGTCAGAGAAGACTGCACAGCTCCTGCCAGGCGCCATAGGACCCCGACCTTCCCTTGATTCCTGTCCGAAGGGAGGTCTACCAGCGTCCCCGGGACCCCCGAATGACATAGGCTAGAGAGGCCTGGGTCCGGAGCACCTAATGTCTAAACGTCCTTACCCACAGGGACGCAGGCAAGGGCCGGGGCTCTCTCTCCCTGGAGCTCCCCCAGGAACCCAAGGCACTCTCCCGCTGCGAGCATTCCGGAGACGCCCGGGGCCACAGCCAGTGCTACCGTTACTCCAGGGAGCGCGCCGAAAAGGGAGGGTGCTCTCAGGCCGGCGAAGGAGCGGCCCGACCAGTGGCGTCCACGCCTGCGGGGCCCGAGTCCAGTAGCCCCTTGCTCGGGCCGGCTGCCGCCACCGCGGGACCGTGCCTAGACCAGTGCTCTCGAGTTTCGGCGGAGATGCCTCCCCGCCGAAGCTAGGGCCGCCTGACTCTGCCTTGCAGACAGCTGCTGGCCTCGCGCCTCGCTCGACGGACGCGGCACTGGGCTTCCGTCGAGGGCGTCCCGGGCCAGGGTGCTTGGAGTCCCGAGCGTCGGTGGCGGCTGGACACCGGGGCGCCGGGGGCTCAGAGGCGGCGAGCAAGCAAGCGCGTCCCGGGGGCGGAGAGCTCGGCCGGCGGGGGCGGGCCAAGGGTGGGGGCGGGAGGCTGCTCCCGGGGCTCCGCGCCATTGGCCGCAGGGCCCGGCGGCAGGAAGGGGCCAGAGAGCGCGGCCCCACCCCGCGGCCGGCGGAGCCTATCGCCGGGAGCGCGGAGCGCGGATAAATGTAGCGCCGCGGCTCGGGCCGGCAGCTCTCCGAGGGGCCGGAGCGCGGCGCAGCCATGCAGTACCCGCACCCCGGGCCGGCGACGGCGGCGGGCGCCGTGGGGGTACCGCTGTACGCGCCCACGCCGCTGCTGCAGCCAGCGCACCCGACGCCGTTCTACATAGAGGACATCCTGGGTCGCGGGCCCGCCGCGCCCACCCCCACGCCCACGCTGCCGTCCCCCAACTCCTCCTTCACCAGCCTCGTGTCCTCCTACCGGGCCCCGGTGTACGAGCCCACGCCGATCCACCCCGCCTTCTCGCACCACTCCGCCGCCGCGCTGGCCGCCGCCTACGGACCTGGCGGCTTCGGGGGCCCTCTGTACCCCTTTCCGCGGTCGGTGAACGACTACACGCACGCCCTGCTCCGCCACGACCCCCTGGGTAAGGCGGCCGGGGTCATGGCGGGGCCGAGCCGGGACGGCGGTGAGGAAGGCGCCACCCGGCAGGTGGCAGCGCCCTGGAGGCGGCGGGGGCGGAGGGGGAGGCAATAGAAAGTTGTGGCAAAAGCGATTGAAAAGAGGCTGCCGGCCGTGCGCGGGGGACCGGAGGCGCGGGCCCCGGCGGCGCGCAGCCCAGACTGACCGCACCATGACTCAGATTGGTTTTCCTGCACCTTGCAGGCGTCGGGGCGCGCGGGCCAGAGCCAGACCGCCGGCGCTGCCGCGGGGGCCGGCGGCCGAAGGAGCCCTGGGGGCGCTTGTCTTCCGGGAATTGGGAGGCTCCCTTAGCTGGAGGGACCGGGAAGGTAGTGCCAACGTGCCCCCGGCCGCTCCCCCTGCCCCTGAGGGGCTGGGATAGCTGTCGGGCCCCGGGTGGTTACGGGGCTGGACCTGGTTCAACAAGCTTGTGCAGTGAAAGAGCCTGACCCTTTCCGTTCATACAGGAAATCTTGAGTTCTCGATAGGAGTAAATCTGGTTTCAGAAGCTGTTAAGTGTTTTCCTGGCTGCATTAAGCAGACCCTTCCCCCGGAGTAGTGCACGCTGCTGATTATTTTATCGACATCCTCAATACAGACAAATTCAGGAAACACTCGACTTCTGATAGCCGGGATCCGTTTTTCTGATATTGTTCATTTCCTCTGTGTGGGATGTGACTTTATGGCAGCTAAAATAACCAGTTGCTTCCTTTTTTTTTTTTTTTTTTTTTGAGGCTGTTTTGCACCAGTCTGAATCCTGACGTAAGCAAAATCTCCAAAAAAAAAAAAAAAAAAAATTGCCCGCTTTCAAAGCGTTTAGCGCAGACCTGCAGACCGACGGACAGATGGACTGACTGACCCACCCGTCTTTGGAGCAGGGAGGGCAGCGCTGACACGTTGGCCAAACGAAGTTTGCGGGACTTATCCCCTCAGTGCGCGCGCTAAGAAATGGGCCACCTGTGATCCGCGCCCGGTGGCTCTTGGGGCCTCCGGGCTTCTGAAGCCTCCAGTACAGAAAACGCGACTCCTTGCCTTGGCCCACCAGGCTTTTACGTCTACTCTCTGTTATTGGCAGCTTATGTGGGCACCCTGGAGATAACTGACAGTTTAGTTAATTGACTTTTTAGTGTTAGCATTATTATGGTGTGGGCCCCTTTCCACCCTCCTTTCTCATCCATCTAGAGACTTTCGGGGGAATTATATTTTAGTGTTTTTTTTTTTTTTTTAAGTTATTGTGTTTTTTATTCCATCCTCGAAGGTATGATGCTGCAGGCCCGATGTGGCTCTGTTCGCCTGCTGGGGCCGGAGGGAGACCCTTGGCCGGGCGAGCCTGGGGGCAAACGTTTTCACAGAGCGCGCCCTGGGTTTCCTCGGGACTACGCAGGAGGAAGCAAAGGGTTTTTCGAGATAGACCAACAGGAAACACATTGACGGAAATGTTGCCATAGCCCACGGGGTGGCTTTAACTGGCCGCCCCCGCTTTAACTGGCCGCCCCCGCCGGCCGGGTGTGAAATCAGAGGGGGGCCTGCGCCCTCTGGCCAGGATTGAAGCTCCACTGACACCCATCGCCTGAGCCGGAGGGCTTCCCTGGTCTCCAGGTCGCCGGGCCCTGGCAGCAACGCTATGGCTAATGTGACAGACCCCAACATAACGCACACACAGGTTTTTGGAAAGTTTGGTTCACCAAGGGAGAGGACCCCCGTGCAGGTCTTACGTTCCGAGAACGACTGGTTAAAGAGGTTGTGGTATTTTAAGCTCAGCCTGTAGTCCATGTTCTTTGGGGGATCAAAATGATTGTATCTGGCTCTGAGTGTGATGGTTGTGTGGGTCTGTGGGCGTATGAATGTGATCTTCCCGCATACGCAGTGTAGGTGTACGCCTTTGGATGTTCTGTGTCTCCGGGTGTGATGTGTATTAGTGGGAGCCTTTGGGTTCGTGTCTCAACGGGTATATGTGAATGTGTCTGATTGCGTGCCCAGCAGCCTCCCTTCCCCTTCTTTGTCACCCCTCCCAGTGCAGGCTGGTCTACGGGTGGGCCGGGCTGCTTCAGGGCAGCCTCTAACCAAGATGCTCTGGCCCGCAGGCAAACCCCTGCTCTGGAGCCCTTTCTTGCAGAGACCTCTGCATAAAAGGAAAGGCGGCCAGGTGAGGTTCTCCAACGACCAGACCATCGAGCTGGAGAAGAAGTTTGAAACCCAGAAATACCTCTCCCCGCCGGAGAGGAAGCGCCTGGCCAAGATGCTGCAGCTTAGCGAGAGGCAGGTGAGTCGCCTCGCGGGCCGCGGGCCCGGGAGTCTCCTGGGGCCGGGGTCTCGGGGCAGAAAGGAGACAGTGAGGCCACTGGCAACTGTTTGACTCGGAAGCTCCTGAACTTCTCCCCGCCTTCCCAGGTCCCTCGGGATTCTGGACTTGCGGCAAGTTTTCTTTCTTGTCTTTCTGTAGGTCAAAACTTGGTTTCAGAATCGACGGGCTAAATGGAGAAGACTAAAACAGGTATTGAAATGGTTCTGTTTCTATGGAAATAAATATTTTTACCATGTTATCTCAATGCGGGGCCGGTTGTAGGTTGTATGCAAAAGTCATTTGAGGGACTATTTAACCTCTTCACCTTGATTAAAAAGGCAAATAGTCCTGCTGAAATTCAGGATGAGTTGCTCAGGCGGCAGTAATGCTAAAAGCACCTAATGCAGCTCCTCTATCAATTATGCTTGGGTTTTCACACACTGGCTAGTAAAACTCCCAGCTAATTGTTTTATAAACCCCATATGTTGTTTATCTAATTAACGCAGGAAAGATAAAGTAATTGACAGTAAATGACTTAAGCAGTTATCTTTGGGAGAAAATTGTTTCTTTTATTTACACAGCCATAATAAAACCAGGCAGAGCTCAAGGGTAAATATAAGGAAATAAACACCTTTAAGTCTTGTTTGCACTGTTTTTTAGAAGAATTAAATATCAAAGAGTTTAAAAATTATTTTCCTTCTAATTCTAGCTCTTAAAATGAATATAAGAACAGCAAGAGACTACCCAAGCCTGTTTGAAAAGTAGCTTAAACTTTCTAACAGTCTTTCTTCCAGTGACCTTGTTACGTAATATGTGATAAAAAGTAAAGGCTAATTCAGTTTTTAAAGAAGCTCTGTTGACTTAGAGCTAAAGATTTGTTTTTGATGTTCTAATCTGATATTTTCTCCCAAGTTATCTGACAAATGCTGACGTTTTCACTTACCAGTTTATGTAGTTTATAATAAGTAAATTTTTTTGAAATGAATAGGGAAATTGAAAGCAATATGCATTTTCAAAGTTAGCAATCAACTTTTTCATTAAAAACAATAATGTTACAAAAAACACTTTAAAACAAAATAAAATTCCCATAATTTCATTATTCTAACACAATTTTTAAAATTTCAAGTTTCCTCTCAATATTTGAGCCTTGTAACTTATCACATAGTTGTAAGCTTGGTAAATCTATTATTCTATAGTCTTGTTTTAGGGAAAAAAAAAACTTTAGCAGTATATCATAGTTTTCCATAGTATTTATGTGCATTTTAGACAAAAACAGGATTAAAAACTTACTAACTTATTTAGTTCTTGGTCAAAGGTAGTTTATCAGAGACTTTAAAAATAGTCATTTCTGTGTAATAAGGGAATATTTTTAAGAAATTCCCTTGAGATTTTAAGTAAATTATAGTTATTTCCCTTTTCAATTGGCAACATTCTTCCAACTCTGCATTTTTCTTAGCCATGATTGTAACTTGCTATACCTATTTATGTGTGTATATGTAAACTTAGTCCGGAAAATGCATAAAAAACAATTCAGTCTAATAATTTTGAAACTTTATTCCTAATGCATTATTTAGCATTCATATTTTCTGCAAGGTTTAAATATTTGAAGAATAAAGATACCGTGTATCTGTTGTGATCTGATTTCTTTTTCTTCCTAAACTTTTAAGAACCTTGATACCATAGGTCTGGGCTAGAGTTAAGTATTCATTGGACATAATACATTTACAGTTATATTTGTGGTTAGTTGTTTTTATCTGGCAAGAAGAGTATGATTGTTCTCTGATATGACAGGAACTTTACCTTCCAAGTGAGAAAGAAGCATAAATATGTATTTTCTGAATAAAAATATTATACCTGAAAGCACTTGATAAATTAAAAATTTAAAAAGGTGATGGAAGATGAAAAAATATTTGATTTATATCTCTCATTTCTCCATATTTCGTCATCCGACCAATCTCCATTTCATCCTTTTTTAGGAGAACCCTCAAAACAATAAAAAAGAAGAACTGGAAAGTTTGGACAGTTCTTGCAACCAGAGGCAAGACTTGCCTAGTGAACAGAATAAAGGTGCTTTGGATAGCTCTCAGTGTTCACCCTCCCCTGTCTCCCAGGAAGACCTTGAATCAGAGATTTCAGAGGATTCTGATCAGGAAGTGGACATCGAGGGTGATAAAGGCTATTTTAATGCTGGATGATGACCACTGACATTGGTGTGTTTGGAAAACTGGGATTTGCTACAGGAAATCTTGGATGAACCTGAAAACTGTATGAGAGAGAGAATCAATTTTCTGGTATTCTGGAAATCTAAAATATTTGGTGCACTGACTAAATAACAAACTCACATTGAAACCTTAATTTTGACTTAAATAGTTTTATTTTAGATTGTATGATAAAGGGACTCTTCCCTGATTAAATTCACCCCCCTTTTTTTAAAAAAAATTGTTTTTTCTATTTATAAGAAATAATTTTGAACTTTTTGGTTCAATATTTAAGTTATAACTTTAAAGATTTTAATAGGAGCTTCTTGAATGACTTTTCTATAATCGGTTTCTACATCCTACTGAATGGAAAAGCAAAGGAGCGTCCCAGATCCAGAGGTGTGCCTTGGAAAGGGGGCCCGCAATTCAGGCAGCCTTGGAATATTTTAAAGAAAATGTTACTTACTTACACATTACATTCTTATAGTATTGCCTTAAATCCAAAGCTATCTCTGAGTTCTTGTCTGGGGGATGTATGTATCTTTTTGTCAGAAAGATATTCACAGTTGATAATCTTGAAATGCTTCTTTTACGCTATCACTTAGTACCTGTTTGACCGAGGTGTTAAGAGGATAGTACAGTCCAGTTCAAGCAGAGAAACTGACTCATCAGTGACTAAATTTAATCACAGATGAACTAGAAGTAGCAGGTTAATTAAATGTAAGTAGATTGTAGATATGTTTTATATTAAACAATGTTTATAATGTGTGTATATATAATTGTTCACTGTAAAAAAGGCCAAAATGTTTGTTGTTTTTTTTAAAATGAGTAACTTGTCTATAAAATAAATACGTTGGTGGGACGACTGACCTCGTTGAACCTCTCATTCTTGGATTTGAACAAACCCACTCCTTATCTTACAGCGCCTGGGGTGCTTGGCTGGGCGCTGGGGCTGGGGCGGGGTCGGGTGCAGGGGCGTCTGGAGCGTCTGGCGGTGTGTCTCTCGGCTTCTGGCGTCTCGGGAAGGCGGTCCTGGGCGGCGACCGCTGGCGAGCACCTGGAAGGTAGATGTGGGCCTTTCCCACATCTGGGTTCGCTGGGGACTGAGTGTGACTGTGTGTGTGTGAATGTGTCTGGAGCAGCGGGGAAGGCCCGCTGCGGACCCGAGCTCTGGACGCGCCAGGCGGCGGGGAGAGCAGCTGCGCCGCCGCCGCCGCCGCAGCGCAGCACCATCGATTCACCTTGGCTCGCGGGGCCGGCGGGGCCGCCGTCCTTGACCCGCCTGAGTCAACATGCGTCATCCCTTGGCGGCCGAGTCCAGGTTGGGGGTCCGC
>SJYA01003118.1:1679536-1703703 GCA_006410615.1 Neotragus moschatus | reverse complement strand
CCCCCCCCCCCCCCCCCCGACAGTTCCTGCCCTTGACGGAGCGGGAGACTGGCAGCTTTGAGGAGCAGGGAAAGGGAAGATGGGAGGCATTTCGATGGTGGAGAAGGGAGCAGGGCTGAGGAAGAGGTACTGTGAGCTAGGGAGGAAGGAAGTGCTGAGCTGAGGGTGGGTATGGGGCTGAGAAGAAGGGTGGGCAGAGGTTTCTGACTGACCCAGGTATTGCCAGTTCAGCTGCTTGCCTAACTGAGCCACCAGGTTCCTGACATTCCAGGAAAATGCTGAGCAGAGATCTGTGAGGGGAGAGGCCAGAAATCTCTTCCTCTAGCCTCTTCCTCCTTGGAGGTCTCTAGTTTTTACAGACTTGGATGCCTCTGGGCTGAGGTCCTGTGAAGGAGTGACTCTGCCCCTGGCCTGGCTTGACCAGGGCTGTGGCCCCCCAGACATGAGCACTCAGGGGAAAAGAGTGAAAAAGTCAGTGCATTTAGGGATGTTACACCTTCTTTCCTCCTGAGATTGCAGGAAGGCCCTTGGAATTACCTGTGAATTTTAATTTCTGAGAAAATTTGTCCTGGGTTCTGAAGCGGACAAGTGTGCATTGGCCTGGAAGCTTAAGGATTTCAGTGGGAGATTTAGTTCTTGGCCTCAGTTTCTTCATCTGTTGAATGAAGATGGTCTAGTTGACCTACATGACCTCTACCAGCCCTTCCCCATCCTCCCAATTCCCAACTCAGTTCTCAGTGTTGGAGCCCAGAGTAGACATCCAGCCAGAGGGTCTCCTTTCTCCTCAGCAGTCAGTTTCCAGGCTCACTGACCCTGCCTGACAGGTTTAATCAAAGTTTCAAAGGTCATAGTTTCATTTGAAGAGGACTGACTGTATCAGAGTTTGGGGAGAACAGGAGGCTTGTGGGCCTAATATTGAATTAAAGCAGTCCTGAAATCAGTGTGTATGTGTGTGTGTGTGTTTCACTCCTGGAGATAACCTCTGGTTAATGTTTATTCTTGAGAATAACTATTGTGACTATCAAGCTGAGAAATAAAGGCTTATGTATTGATTGACACTAGAAAAATTGAGAAGTGAAACTCATTTTAAAGCAGACAATCCCTTAAACCAGGCCTTTTTCCAATTTAAAGCTGTTCCCAGTTCTCTGAAGGTTGCTCCTATTCTGAATCTAAGTATGTCTTTAACAGTCCAGAGTGTGTTACGTGAAGGAAGTACAGTATTCTCAGGACACAGGTTGGCATTAACTATTTTCTAAAGTGTCCCATTGCAGATTGCCAATGAATATTTACAAATTCTTCCTACAATCCAGGCATTTTTCATTTGTTTGTCTTTTGGCTATTTCATGTTGAAGCAGCATGTATGACCTTTACAGCACAACTCCTGTCTTGTTTTTAACTCTTTTTATCAGGAGATTCAACTTGAAAACGGTTATCATTTAGCAGAAAGACAAACAGAAAAGCACATTTTGTAAGCAAAACGTTAATGATTGGAAGAATTGCCCTAATTTCATCATGACAGTGTGTGATTAATCCCCTGGGTCATGTACTTATACTTTAAATTATTCAGTTTGTCAGTCTTTGATATTCAGAACCCTTCCTAACTTAATAGGATATTGATTTTGTTGGATGATGTACTTTGACTCTTTAAACAACATCACTTTTAGGGATGACTAGCTTGCTGTGTAGTATTTTATTTAGAGAACTGTTGCATAAGGTTTCTTTTTCTTACTTTTTATGGTTTTCTCAGGGTGAAAGCTGATAAGACATCTTGTGGGAAAAGAGGAAACCATCTCTGATAGTGAAAGTACCTATTCTCTTTCAACACTCTGGCAACCTTTTTTTTGTGTGTGGTTTCATTGCTGTGAATATTCATTTTAGTTAATGGGGGCAGGGCAGAGATTTAAGAAAATGTATCTAGACTTGGGGGAAATGCATTTAGCTGGGGACAGAACACACTTAACAAAATTCCCATTCCAGTATACTACCTTGTAGAAGGTGGCAAGAACTCAAAAACTGACACTTTTGATTTTTCTTTTTTAATCTAATGATCAATGATCCTCTAAATCTGTGACTGGAGGTGATATTTATGTGAATTCTGACAACATGGGACATAATTTGGAAAACCACACGATCACTCAGGATGCTTCTAATTAGTTAGGAGTTCAGTATCTTGTAGTAAAAACAACCAGATACTGTACTAACGTTTACTTTTCATCTCTTTGGGTTTCATGAAATTCCAGCTGGAATCTCTGTAACCTGATTTTTATCCCTTGATACGTTTTTGTTGATATTGCTGTTGATTCCAAATAAGAAACACTTTGGAAATTCCTCGCACCTACCAAAA
This sequence comes from Neotragus moschatus, assembly GCA_006410615.1. NCBI lineage: Eukaryota > Metazoa > Chordata > Mammalia > Artiodactyla > Bovidae > Neotragus > Neotragus moschatus. Next base: position 1,701,359 of record SJYA01003118.1, on the reverse strand, counting down.
TATCTGACATCTAAACTCTACAGAGCCGATGTAGTCTACCCCTTCAGATGTAGCTGTGGGGAACCCTTCTCAGGAATCTTACCCAAGCGGATAAGAGCAGGAATGGAAGTAAGGCGGTCGAATCCCCTCCACCTCCCTTGCTGGCTGGGGGCCTTGGGCTGAATTCGCAGCTTCAGTTCCTCGGGGAGGTGAGCGGCTCACCTGAGCGGAGGCATCAGTACCTGGGACACAGTGGGCGTCAGGTGTCAGCCAGAAAAGCTAGAAAGCCCCCACTGAGTCTCTTCTTTGGAGGCAGCTCTTTGATTCGCAGTTGCAGGCGGGAAACCTCTTCAGTCGGATGTACACAAATCTCTCCAGACAATAGAGAGGGCCGCAGGGAGGAGACCTTGGGGCTGGCAAAGGCATTTCCTGTCTGCGAAGGATCTTGACTTTGGCGCATCCGGCGATAGCTAAGAGGTTTTCGAAGCGTCCGAACGCTTTCTCGTGTGTGTGGCTACTTCTAAAAAAAGTCACTATCAATTTCAAGCGATTTTCAGATGACAGCTAGTAAGATCATTTCTCACTTAAAAAATATGTTTTTAAATTATTATTTTTTTCTAATTTGGAAGAGTTTGGTGTCATTCACAATCTTAAAAATTAAAAAATCTCAGCACTCCACAACACTAGGACAAGGATTAACGTTATCCCCATTCTGGCCCCCGTCCCCCAGCCAGATACTTGTAGAACCGAGAAATGCCTGTTCAGATTGTCTCCATTAAACTTGTTCACTTTTACGGTTTGTGTCCTCTATCCCTTCTCATCTCTCTACCTCCACTTCTTTTTATTTATTCCCTCTTCCTCTATCTCAAGATTACCCTTCCTCATTCAGTTTATTTCCCCATTAACAGAAAATTATCAGTCTCAATTCTTCAGACCTCACAGTCAGCGCTAAGATTCTTTCCCAATACAGAAAATTTAAGCTTTCAGGTGGAAATCCTGAGTTGACCCTTTATGGCAAAGTTGCCAGAGTCCTAATACATTGCCTTCATCCCTCCAAGGACAGATGTTTTAATTCAGCTTTTTTTTTTTTTTTTAAGCCAGGAAAAGCCATAATAGTGATGATAATAATCAAAAAATGATAATACTTGTGTCCTCAGGGGTCAGGCATTTGTGCACTAGGGGACGGTGGGTGGGCAGTGGAGCTGCTCAGGAGATGGTGCAAGAAGGTGTAGGCACAGGATGCCCTGGCAGAGGCTTCTAGAGGTTCTAACGCAGAGAAAAGTAAATGGAGGTAGTGAATATGCTTTCACGGTACTCTCTCCATTTGTCCCACTCTCCTCTTCCCCCGCCTGGGTCCATAAGTCTGTTCTCTCTCTTCATCTCCATTGCTGCGGGCAAATAGATTCATCAATACCATCTTTCTAGATTCCCTATATATGCTTAATATACAATATTTGTTTTTCTGACTTACTTCACTCTGTATACTAGGCTCTAGGCTCATCCATCTCAATAGATAGCCAGTAGGAATTTGCCGCATGACTCAGGGACCTCAAATCAGAGCTCTGTGACAACCTAGAGGGGTGGGATGGGGTGGGAGGTGGGAGGGAGGGTCANGAAGGATCTTGACTTTGGCGCATCCGGCGATAGCTAAGAGGTTTTCGAAGCGTCCGAACGCTTTCTCGTGTGTGTGGCTACTTCTAAAAAAAGTCACTACCAATTTCAAGCGATTTTCAGATGACAGCTAGTAAGATCATTTCTCACTTAAAAAATATGTTTTTAAATTATTATTTTTTTCTAATTTGGAAGAGTTTGGTGTCATTCACAATCTTAAAAATTAAAAAATCTCAGCACTCCACAACACTAGGACAAGGATTAACGTTATCCCCATTCTGGCCCCCGTCCCCCAGCCAGATACTTGTAGAACCGAGAAATGCCTGTTCAGATTGTCTCCATTAAACTTGTTCACTTTTACGGTTTGTGTCCTCTATCCCTTCTCATCTCTCTACCTCCACTTCTTTTTATTTATTCCCTCTTCCTCTATCTCAAGATTACCCTTCCTCATTCAGTTTATTTCCCCATTAACAGAAAATTATCAGTCTCAATTCTTCAGACCTCACAGTCAGCGCTAAGATTCTTTCCCAATACAGAAAATTTAAGCTTTCAGGTGGAAATCCTGAGTTGACCCTTTATGGCAAAGTTGCCAGAGTCCTAATACATTGCCTTCATCCCTCCAAGGACAGATGTTTTAATTCAGCTTTTTTTTTTTTTTTTTAAGCCAGGAAAAGCCATAATAGTGATGATAATAATCAAAAAATGATAATACTTGTGTCCTCAGGGGTCAGGCATTTGTGCACTAGGGGACGGTGGGTGGGCAGTGGAGCTGCTCAGGAGATGGTGCAAGAAGGTGTAGGCACAGGATGCCCTGGCAGAGGCTTCTAGAGGTTCTAACGCAGAGAAAAGTAAATGGAGGTAGTGAATATGCTTTCACGGTACTCTCTCCATTTGTCCCACTCTCCTCTTCCCCCGCCTGGGTCCATAAGTCTGTTCTCTCTCTTCATCTCCATTGCTGCGGGCAAATAGATTCATCAATACCATCTTTCTAGATTCCCTATATATGCTTAATATACAATATTTGTTTTTCTGACTTACTTCACTCTGTATACTAGGCTCTAGGCTCATCCATCTCAATAGATAGCCAGTAGGAATTTGCCGCATGACTCAGGGACCTCAAATCAGAGCTCTGTGACAACCTAGAGGGGTGGGATGGGGTGGGAGGTGGGAGGGAGGGTCAACAGGGAGGGGACATCTGTATGTCTAATGGCTGATTCATGTTGATGTATGGCAGAAGCCAATACAATGTTGTAAAGCAATTATCCTTCAATTAAAAATCAGTGAATTAAAAAAGGAAAAGTAAATGGAGGGCTGGTCTAGAGAGAGAGAGAATTATGTTCATAGATTTGAAAGGGAAGGAGGTCAGGGAATAAGTAAGACTAGAATCTTTGGAGGGGTGTTTGGGTTCCAGTATTTTGGAAAAGGGATTGTGGACTGCATTCTCCCCTTTCAGCCACAGGAGTCTTTTTGCTTTTGCACTTTGTTCCGTCTGGAACTCTCCTTCCTCAGATTGTCTCCTGGCTGGTTCCCCCACCTCCCTCAGGCTTGGCCTTCCCTGGCCTTCCATTTAAAATCACAACTCCCTCTTCCCTATCCCCCCCTCACATTTACTGTTCTCTATTTCCCTTATTACAAATGGGTATAATATTTCAATTTATTTATTTATCACTTATTTGTCTCATTGAGATGGTATTACCACAAGCATAGGAATTTTTGTGTTTTGTCTACTGCTGTTGATCTCCAGCCTGACACATAATAGGTGCTCCATAGTAAGCGCCCAATGATTGAATGAATGATACATAGTAAGTGCCCAATGACTGAATGAATGAATGAACATATGCTGAGCACTTACCATACATTAAATATTATAGGAGTCCTTCACATATCTTATATCATTTAATTCTCACAAAGATCCTCTGAGGTGGATGCTATTGTTCCTCTGTTTTCCTGATGAGGAAACTGTCACCGAGAAGTTAAGCCCAAGACCTCAATTACTATACCAATCAATGATGTAATGTGAACTTCCTCATTTAATCTGTTGTGCCTCGGACAAGAAAGTGGCAACCCACTCCAGTATTCTTGTCTGGGAAATCCCATGGGCAGAGGAGCCTGGCAATATACCGTCCATGGGGTGGCAAGAGTTGGACATGATTTAGTGATTAAACAACAACAAAGTTGGTATCACTTCTAGCCCCAGGCAGTTACAGTGTGTGTACTTTCTTCACTTCTTCACCCTTGAGAAGCTATCAAGCCAAGTCTAATTTTAGCTATAAGAAGATAGTTGAGAGTTTTCATTTATTTTAATCTTTTTGCCTTAATTCAAGTCCAGCATTAATTCTGGAAGGGATTACCACACAGTATAGGGGATGTGCAGTTTCTGTGTGTATAGCACATTTTTCTGTTACACAAGAAGCTAATAAACTGGAGCACCTTCTAGTTTTCTGGGGAAATGAGTATTGTAAAATACACTTTATATTTTTCAAAATGTTAAACAAAAATCTACCCCTGGCCTATATTATTTGGTGTTCCCATTGTAGTACCTGTTTAGTATCATTATATTTCTCCATCTGATCCACGGATGCATGTCCCACAGGGTCTCTGAACGCAGAGCAGCTCAACGGCTTACTATGGGCCCCCAGCATCTAGCCCTGGGTTTTTCATGCAGTAAGCTTTTATAAATACTGTACTACAGAATGAAAGTGAAAACCACGTGCCCTCCCCAACGGAAAGGAGAGACATTGCCCCCCTCCCCAAGCCTTGCACACTCATTGTATTTCCTATTCCTTGGCCATCAGAAGCATAGCTTCCCTGTATGGCTCCAGGCACACAGCAGAAAAACAATGAGGGCTGAAAGTATAGGAAAGAGGCTTTGCTGGTCTTGGTCATGGGTCGGGGGAGGATATGTTTAATTCTGTTTAGTGCTTTAAACAAGCACTAAAAGAATATATTCACCATGTTACCGACATGAATTTTAAGAGGAAGTGCTTCTGTGGGTTTATATTGGCCATCCTTCCCTTAGATTTGGCGATTTCATTTCAATTTCCAATTCACACTTCTCAGTTTCAATCAAGAGTTTCATTTAAAATGTACCTCGTTTACTGAAAAATGAGACTATTTGAGGGTAGTCTGTTATTGCTACTGTTTTTTATCAGCATCATCCATTTAGCAAATGGAAGCAAGAAATGCAAATGTTTTTAAATGTTTTCTTAAAGTAGTTCATGACTTGCAAAGAAACAAATGTAGAAGGAACATAAAATGTGTTTGCTTCATATTCTGCTCCAAGGTTTTAGCTTTCCTTAGCTGCTTCTGGAATCTGCATTGCTGCAGACTTTCCATTAATTGTAAATTGGGCAGACTTATTCAATAAATGTTTAAAAAATGGCCTCTGAGTGCAGGTTTTGAGGTCTAGAGGAAGTGGTTTCTTAGACACCTGCCTCCCATATATTGAGTTGATGGTATGTAGGTGGAAGGGAGTGAGACAGTTATGATGATGTATGGTGCTTCTGATTAGTTAATTGAAGGTAAAATTTTTAGCTTCACCAAGCAATTACCTGATCTCATTAAGGTCTTTAAAATCACCCAAATGTGATTTTGCCTGAAGCAGCTGCCCCTTGTTTAGATGTTATTTCAGGCATTAAGGAAAACACAATCACCATGTTAATGGTAACCAGAGAATTGCGTCTACAATTTCTGGAAAATATATTGTTCTGAATTTTAGTCATTATTCATTATTATCTGAACATGGAACATTAAAATATATTTTCATTTGTAAGGTGTTTTACTTTTCAAAAAGTTAAAAAGTGTGTTTATAAAATATGCTTTTTAAACTAATGAAAAATTTTTATTGTTAATTAAAAATTTTTTTTCTTTAAAATTTTTACTCTTTGGCCATGCCATGCAGCATGTTGGATCTTAGTTCCCTGACCAGGGATTGAACCCATGTCTCCTGCATTGGATGTGCAGAGTCTTAACCACTGGACCTCCAGGGAAGTCCCTATGCTGTTTTAAATACTTCATCTGAACTTAAAAATTGAATTGCAAAGTTTGCAAACACTTAAAAACAATGATGCTGTTCACATATTATAGCTAGACACTTATTTTTCCAAAGACACAATCCATTTGTAATACCAAGACTCCTAGGTACTTGGAAGGAAAGAAGCAGAGAGACCAGGGGCATTGTCAAGAAACAATGACAGCAAATCTTTGCATATCGGGAGGGCTGGGAATATTAGTGACTAAGCTACTACTACCTGTTTTTCCACTCAGGGAAGTTAAACTAAAAAAAAATTGTTTTTTCTAAAAACTTTCCAGAATTAATTTGTTTATGTTTTTACACATGGTTGTTCATGATAAGAAAGCTAATAACAACTCAAGTGAGCAAAGAAGAACCTCAAATTTATTTTAATTCTGGACATAGAGTCTCTCAGTAGTTATAATATTTTTACAAATAACCAACTAAGGCAGACCTGTTTGTAAAACTGCCCCCACCAACGCCCTCTTCTCTCCTCATTTTCATTCAGGGCCTCCTGTGCCCACTTCATCCCTCAGCGTAGTATGATTTGAACGACGATTAAAGTGTCCTGAACAAAGGCCAACATCTGGCATCCCACGCCCAGAACTACCTCTTCCTCACCACTTCCCTCCCATCTCCCCTGGCATCAGGCAGGTGACTCCACCTCTGCCAGGGCCGTGGCTGGCCAGCTCTCCTCCTTCCTCTGACCCTGCATTTCCTCCCTTTGCTCCCCCTTCTCTTTCCTTTGTTTTATTGGGAACCCAAAGTTAAGGAGAGGCAGATTGGTTCAGTGAAGTGCCTCTTAAAGAAAAAGGAAAATTATAGTTCTTGAAGTGAAAATTAGGGAAAGTGCCGGAAAATGCCTTGGGATCTTCATAGACCCCTTCTACCATTATCTGAGTAGTTTTTATTCAACTTTGCTTTCAGTTTTTATTACTGGAATGGTGACAGTTTTGTTTTCTACCATCTGCCTTGTAGATAAGGGCTATTCTCCAGTTACATAAGGATTAAATAGGCTTCAGGGGACTGCACCAGGATATGACCTTTTTAAAATCTATCATCTGAATCCACATTAATTTTTCTTCGTTATGAAAGCCATCCATTCTCAAGGTGAAGTAAATGAAAAATAATGTGTGCAGAAGAAAAAGAATTGTCGCTTGTGATCCCACCATTTAGGGATTCAAGTCTATGGAAACTCTAGGACAATTTCTTTAGTCGTTTTCCCCACTAGTTTATATGCTTCATAATTTTAAATTTTGACATCTTTCATCTTAAAATTAGTTTTGAATGGTTAAAAATGTAAATAGTAGAAAAGGTAATATGGTCAAAAGTAAATGTCCCTCCTTTTTCTCTTTCTCCTTGCCCTGGCCATCTAGTTGACTATCAGAGGCAATTTCTTAGTGATCTCCTTGGTGGTCTTTTGGCAATGGTATATATTTTTATATAAACACACTTGTAAAGTATCTACTTCTCCTTTGTCTCAGTACAAATCTTAATGTACTATTCATTCTTTTCTAGGTCTTGCTTTTTTCCACAGAGAAAGATCTTAAATATTGTCCTGTATCAGTATACATAGACGTTTTCTTTTTCTTTACTTTTCTTTTTTTTTGGCTGGTTGGATTATATTTCATTTTATGTCTGAATCCTAACTGATTTGATGTACCATCGTTTTCAGCCTTTTGCTTTTACATACAATGCTACAATAAATATCTTGCATGCATAGAATTTCTGCTCTAAATTACCTAGGAAAAATTTCTAGTGTACAGAATTGCTGAGTTGTGTGATGTGCATTTTTTATCTGCATAGTTTTGCCAATTCACTATCATAAATGAGATTATACTGGGCATTCTTGTGTCTAAAATATTTTATTTAAATATAAATATTTTCTTTTATAGATGTCATCCTAATGATTGTGGAATACAGTATATGTTTTTGTGGTGATGTCATATTTCTTAGGAGAAGGCAATGGCACCCCACTCCAGTACTCTTGCCTGGAAAATCCCATGGACAGAGGAGCCTGGTAGGCTGCAGTCCATGGGGTCACAAAGAGTTGGACACGACTGAGAAACTTCACTTTCACTTTTCACTTTCAGGCATTGGAGAAAGAAATGGCAACCCACTCCAGTGTTCTTGCCTGGAGAATCCCAGGGACAGTGGAGCCTGGTGGGCTGATGTCTGTGGGGTCGCACAGAGTCGGACGTGACTGAAGTGGCTTAGCAGCAGCAACAGCAGCGTATTTCTTAATTATTTTGTTTTGGGGTTGTGTAACATTGTTTTGTTGTTATAACATTTTCCAAGTTGAGCTCAATTTACATTCATTTCAGTTTAATTCATTCTAGAGCATGTTCATAGAGAAGATGAATATTTGATAAATATTGTGAAATTGTTTCCTGGGAAAGTTCTATTAACTTACATCAGTGGAGAACAAGGCTCATTTCACCACACCTTCACCAATGGGGGAGTGCTTTTTTCTTATCTTTAAGTACAGGACGAGAATGGTAGATTGATTTTATGTTTTTTAGTGTTAAAAATTAAATTATTTTATATGCTATTTATTTCCTTTTCTTCTTTAGCATAGTCTTTGCAGTCTAGTCCTTTTCCTATGGATTTACTCGAACTCTTTATGTTGAAGGATGAGACTTTTTGTCTCATTTATTACAGAAATGTTTCTGTTTCTAAAATACATGCTTGTGATTTTGATGTGAAAAATTTTGTGTAGTCAAATAGACCAGTATCTTCTTTATGATCTCTTTTATTTCACTTAAACTTAGGAAGTCTTTCCTCATTCAGAGAGCAAACAAGCATGCAAGTAAAATAAAAAATTTTCCCTAAGGTTCTTCATTCCATCCTTCCCCCACCCCCTTTTCTTTCTACATTGAATTCTTTTTAAATTTTTTAATTATTTTTTATTTTTAAATAATTATGTGTTGTTTTGACTGTGCTGAGTCTCTGTTCCTGCAGAGGCTTTTCTCTAGTTGCAGAGAGTGGGGGCTGCCCTTCAGTTGCGATGCACAGGTTTCTCATTGCTGTGGCTTCTCTTGTGTTGGAGCACAGGCTCGAGGGTGCATGGGCTTCAGTAGTTGTGGCTCCTGGGTTCTAGAGCACAGACTCAGTAGCTGTGGCTCATGGGCTTAGTTGCTCCATGGCATGTGGGGTCCTCCTGGATCAGGGATCGAACCTGTGTCTCCTGCATTGAGGATTCTTTACCATTGAACCACCAGGAGGCCCTTTACATTGAATTCTTACTTTACTTGTTTATTTTGTCCTACAAGATGAGATGTAGATGACACAGCCCTTATGGCAGAAAGTGAAGAGGAACTAAAAAGCCTCTTGATGAAAGTGAAAGAGGANATGCTGGGAGGGATTGGGGGCAGGAGGAGAAGGGGACAACAGAGAATGAGATGGCTGGATGGCATTATCGACTCAATGGATGTGAGTTTGAGTGAACTCTGGGAGTTGGTGATGGACAGGGAGGCCTGGCGTGCTGCAGTTCATGGGGTTGCAAAGAGTCGGACATGGCTGAGAGACTGAACTGAACTGAACTGAACAATATGAGATGAGGCTGGAGAAGGGAATGACAACCCATGCCAGTATTATTGCCTGGAAAATTTCATGGACAGAGAAGCCTGGTGGGTTACTGTCCATGGGGTTGCACAGAGTCGGGCACAACTGAGTAACTAACACTAACTATGAGATGAGGAACCAAATTAAAAATTTCCCTCAAATATCTAACCAATATTCAGTAATAATTCATTCAATAATCCTCGCTTTTGGGCCCTTTTCCTGTGTTAAATGTCTAAAAATATGTTGGTTTCTGGACTAATACAGTGTTCTTACTATTTCATTTCTGTACTTCATGTATCTGTGACTGGCCATAAGGAACAGAACTTGCATTTTGCAGCAGAAGGAAGAGATCTCTTACTCATCCTCACATATAGTCAGCTTTCTCCTTCCAAGGTGTGGGCCAACTTTTGAATAGACAATAGCTAGCATTCAATTCTGGAGAAAGCAATGGCACCCCACTCCAGTATTCTTGTCTGGAAAATCCCATGGACGGAGGAGCCTAGTAGGCTGCAGTCCATGGGGTCGCTAAGAGCCAGACCCGACTGAGCAACTTCACTTTCACTTTTCACTTTCATGCATTGGAGAAGGAAATGGCAACCCACTCCAGTGTTCTTGCCTAGAGAATCCCAGGGACTGCGGAGCCTGGTGGGCTGCTGTCTGTGGGGTTGCACAGAGTTGGACATGACTGAAGCTACTTAGCAGCAGCAGCAGTATTCAATGCTATCTAAGTCTTCCTGCTTATTACTGTTATACCATAGATGAAAGGACTGTCAGAACGTACGAACCAGATTGAAGAAGCCCGGAATTAGGAATCTTTATGTGTCTCACTATCTGAATCCTCTGACATGGAAGAGCAGATGCCCCGCTTACCACCACTCATATTTTAAATTATACTGTTTCAGTGTTGTATTGGACAAAACCTTAGATTTAAAAAAAATAGCTAACACTTATTGCAGGGTTATATTTTTTTCCATTTGTTCTAATCATCATTAATGTTCTCAGTAAAGTTAAATATTTTCTAGATATAATTCATACTCAAATTTTTATTGAGGCAAACGACACATAACATGAAGTTAATCTTTATAGAGTGAACAATTCAGTGCCATTTAGTACATTCCCAGTGTTTTATAACCACCATCTTTACTCTGTTCCAAAACATTTTTATTTTTCCGAAATAAAACTCTGTACCCATTAAGCAAGCACTTATTCTCCCTTGCCCCCTGCCCCTGGAACCCACTAGTCTGCTTTCTGTCTCTATGGGTTTATCCGTTGTAGATATTTCACATAAATAGAATAATACAATATGTAGTCTTTTTGTCTAGCCTCTGAAACTTTAGCATAACATTTTTGAGGTTCATCTGTGTTGTGCTGCTGCTGCTGCTAAGTCGCTTCAGTCGTGTCTGACTCTGTGTGACCCTATAGACGGCAGCCTATCAGGCTCCCCTCTCCCTGCGATTCTTCAGGCAAGAACACTGGAGTGGGTTGCCATTTCCTTCTCCAATGCATGAGAGTGAAAAGTGAAAGTGAAAGTCGCTCAGTCGTGCCCTACCCTTAGCGACCCCATGGACTGCAGCCCATCAGGCTCCTCCGTCCATGGGAGTTTCCAGGCAAGACTACTGGAGTGGGGTGCCACTGCCTTCTCCGCATCTGTGTTGTAACATATATCAATATGTCATTCCTTTTTGTGGCTAAATAATAGTTCTTTGTACATACTGCAATTTGTTTATAGTTGTCAGTTAATAGATGTTTGGGTTGTCTCTACCTGTTGGTTATTGTGAATGGTGCTATGAACATGTGTATTCATGTGTTTGTTTGAGTACTTGCTTTTAATTCTTTTGGGTGTATATGTAGGAGTGGAATTTCTGTGTCATATGGTAATTCTATAATTATTTGAGGAACTGCTAAAATGTTTACCATAGTGGCTGCACCGGTTTATATTCCCACCAATTTCTCCATCTTCACCAGTACTTGTTTTCCTTTTTTGTTTTTTATTATAACCATCTTTGTGGTGTGAAGTGGCATCTTGTGGTTTTGATTTGCATTTCTCTAATGACTGATGATGCTGAGCACCTTTTTATATGCTTGTTTGTAATTTATATGTTTTCTTTGGATAAAATGTCTATTCAAGTCCTTTTCCCATAAATTGGGTTGTTTGTCTTTTTGTTGTTGAGTTGTAAGAGTCCTTTACATATTCTGGATGAACTAATGATGCCATTTACTAGAGCGTTTTATCAGATATATGATTTGCAGATGTTTTCTCCCATTCTGTGGGCCGTCTTTTCATTTTCTTGATAATGTCCTATGTACAGAAGAAATTTTTAAATTTTAATGAAGTCAAACCTATTTTCTTCCTTTGTTGCTCATGCTTTTGATGTCATATCTAAAAATTCATTGCCAAATCCAACGTTATAAAGATTTATCTCTATGTTTACCTTAAGAGTTTTATGGTTTTAGCTCTAATGTCTTAGTCATTAATGTTTTGAGTTAATTTTTGCATGTGGTGTGAGGAAGGTGTTCAACTTCATTCTGTTGTAGGTAGATACCTAGTTTTGCTGGCACAACTTGTTGAAAAAATTATTCTTTCCCCATTGAGTGGTCTTGGATGGAAGAGCAGTTGGCCATAGATGTATGGGTATAGTTCTGAGCTCTCAGTTCTATTCCGTTGTTCTATGTCTGTCCTTGTGCTAATATCACACTGTTTTGGTAACTGTAGCTTTGTGCTAAGTTTTGAAAATGGTAAAGGTGATTCTTCCAACTTTTTTCTTTTTTTTCATTATCGTTTTGGCTGAGAGTTTGTTATATGCCAGATGCTACTATAAACTTTAGCACACATTATGTTATGTAATTGGTGACAACTTTGTAGTGTAAATATTAATATCCACATTTTTCAGTTTAAGTGATTTGGCCAAGGTTACAGATTTGGTGGTAGTTATAGGATTAAAACTAAAATGAACTCCAGAGCCTACTTTCTTAAGAACTACACATACTGTTTCTGCCAAAGATGAAAGATCACTGTAACTTAAGTGACACTGTTTTCTTTAGGTAAAAGGCTAGAAATCTGTCTGTCCTATGAACATTTCTCATTTGGTAACTCACAATCAGGCTAGCCTGGTTATATGGAACAGATATACTGAAATCCATTATTCTTTTTTACATTTAGTGATTAATTTTTAAGGTGTGTGACTGCTCAGACAGTTTTGCATCTTCCTCTGTCTTCCTCTTTTTGTGATCTTATTTTTTCATATGGATGTTGTGAGGTTATTTTCTATTTTGAGAAAATTACACAAATCTGATTTATTACCACAACAGCTCAGAAGTGGTTCCTGTTCAAACCCTTCCACATTGTCAATCCTTAAGATTCTGTCATTCTCCTTCACAGGACAGGAAACTATTGAGTATGGGTGATACTCAGTAATGTGTTTTGAACTGAATTGCTGTTGAAAAAATTTCAGCCTCCTTAGATGTGTCAAAGCAAATATGAAGATTTTGCCATCATATATGTGTATGACATTGAAAGCAAATACACAAAGCATACTGTATTGGCAGGCTGTTTCTATGTCTTTGATGTAATATTTATTTATTATTTACATACCATAAGATTATTCACTCTACCATATACATCTGTGTTTTGACAATACACCATTGTATAAGCTTTAGCACACAGGATAGAGAACAGTTACCTCACCCCCCAGAATTCCCTCCTCCTCCTGCCCCACTTCTCACCCCCAGTCCCTGGTATCCACTAATTTTCTCTCTGTTTGTATAGTTTTTCCTTTTCTAGGATGTCATATAAATGGAATCATATCGTGTGCTGCCTTTTGAGTGCAGCTTTTTTCATTTAGCATAATGCAGTTTTGATTCATCCATGTTCTTAACTTTTAGAAATAGTTAGCTTCTCTTACTGGTGAATAATATTCCATGGTATGGATGTCCCATATCCATTTACCACCTGAAGGATGTTTGGATTGTTTCTAGTTTGGGGAAATTACAAGTAAAGCTTCTATAAAACAGTTCACGTAAAAGTTTTTGTGTGATTGTAAATTTAATTCTGGAGTTACACGATAAATGTGAGTTTAACTTAATGAGAAACTGCCAAACTGTTTTTCACTTTCTTAGAGCTGTTTTAACAAATTACCACAAACTTGATGGCTTAAAACAACAGAAATGGGTTATTTCACAGTTCTGGAGCCTAGACGTCTGAAATTGGTTGGCAGGGCCATACTCCTTTTGAAGACTCTAGGGGAGAATCCTTCTTTGCCTCTTCCTGGATCTGATGGCTCCTGGTGATGCTGGCCATTCCCTGGCTTTCAGCTACGTCACTTCAATCGCTGTCTTAGTCCTTCCTATCATCTTCTCTCATTGTCTTTCTGTGTCCTCTCCTCTTTTTTTCAAGAGGGCTCACTCTAATCAATTATTGCTGGGAAAAATCGAAGGCAGAAGGTAACAGAGGATGAGACAATTAGATAGTATCACCAACTCAATGGACATGAGTTTGAGCAAACTCCGGGAGATAATGAAGGACAGGGGTCACAAAGAGTTGTACATAACTTAGCAACTGAACCACAACAACTGATCAGTTATGACCACATCTTAGCTACTTTTATCTACAAAGACCCTACTCAAATAAGGTCACACTCTGAAGTTCAGAATGAATGTGAATTTTGGCGGGTGGAAGAAGAAACACTTATTCAATCCACCATAGTGGCTATGTCATCTTGTATTCCCACTTGCAGTATATGAGAATTCCTGTTGCTTCCAATCCTTACCAACACTTACTATTGTTAAAAAAAAAAAGTTAAGAGCCATTATAATAGTGTGCTGTCTCATTGCGGCTTGAATATGCATTTCTGTCATGACTAATAATGTTGAACATCTTTTCATGTACTTATTTTCCATTTGTATATCTTCTTTGGTGAAGTGTCAGTTCAAATCTTTTCCCCATTTTAAATACTTTGTTTATTCTGTATTGAGCCTTGAAGATTCTTTATATATTCTGGATATAAATCCTTCATCATCATGCAAATATTTTTCCCAGTTTGTGGTTTGTCTTTTCATTTTCTTAACAGTATTTTTTCATAGAACAGAATCTTAAAATTATGATAAAGTCCAATTTATCAATTTTTTTCTTTTATGGCTTACAATTTAGGTGTTGTATCTAAGAACCCTGCCTAATTCGAGGTCACAAAGTCTTTCTCTTGATGTGTGTTTGAAGCAATAAAGATTTTTAAAGGGACTTCTTTGGTGGTCCAGTGGTTAAGCCTCTGGGCTTCCACTGCAGGGGACGTGGGTTTGATCCCTGGTCAAGGAATTAAGATCCCACATGCAGTGCAATGTGGGCAGAAATAAAAAAAATTTTTTAATTGAAGTGTGGTTTATTCAAACTGCCATCCTAACTTCTGCTACAGAGCAAAGTGACTCACTCACATTCTTTTTTCATACTCCTCTCCGTTATGGTTTATCACAGGATATTGAATACAGTTGCCTACACTACACAGTAGGACCTGGATGTTTATTATCTCATATATACTGGCTTGCATCTGCTAATCCCAAACTTTTGATCCTTCTTTTCTCCACCCATCCCTCTTGACAACCACGTCTGTTCTCTATGTCTGTGAGTTTGTTTCTACTTTGTGGATATGTTCTTTTGTGTCACATTTTAGATTCCACATATGTGACATACTATGATATTTATCTTTCTCTTTCTGACTTGCTTTGCCTGGCATGACAATCATGTTTATCCATGTTGTTGCAAATGGCACCATTTCATTCATTTTTATGGCTGGGTACCATATGGTTCCAAGTAGGAAAAGGAGTATGTCAAGGCTGTATATTGTCACCCTGCTTATTTAACTTACATGCAAAGTATATCATGAGAAACACGGGCGGGGCTGGAAGAAACACAAGCTAGAATCAAGATTGCTGGGAGAAATATCAATAACCTCAGATATGCAGATGATACCACCCTTATGGTAGAAAATGAAGAAGAATTTAAAAGCCTCTTGAAAGTGAAAGAGGAGAGTGAAAAAGTTGGCTTAAAGCTCAACATTCAGAAAACTAAAATCATGGCATCCGGTCCCATCACTTCACGGGTAATAGATGGGGAAACAGTGGAAACAGTGTCAGACTTTATTTTTTTAGGCTCCAAAATCACTGCAGATGGTGATTGCAGCCATGAAATTAAAAGAGGCTTTCTCCTTGGAAGAGAAGTTATGACCAACCTAGATAGCATATTAAAAAGCAGAGACATTACTTTGCCAACAAAGGTCCATCTAGTCAAGGCTATGGTTTTTCCTGTGGTCATGTATGGATGTGAGAGTTGGACTGTTAAGAAAGCTGAGTGCCGAAGAATGGATGCTTTTGTACTGTGGTTTTGGAGAAGATATAAAAATGAATGAAATGGTGCCATTTGCAACAACATGGATGAACATGATTGTCATGCCAGGCAAAGTAAGTCAGAAAGAGAAAGATAAATATCATAGTATGTCACATATGTGGAATCTAAAATGTGACACAAAAGAACATATCCACAAACCCAAACTGTGGTTTGGGTTTACTCAATATTATAAAGAGATTAATTCAGTTAAATTAATGGATGGTTTAGCATTCAAACAATGTCTCCATGACTCCATCATTATTTTTCAACTCTTCTTTCCTCTAAACACAGAGGCTTCCACCTCAGGCAGTCTTTCTTCATGGTCAGAGACTCTAGGTTTAGTGACTTCAGGGGACAGAAGTAGTTCTGTTCCCCAACAGTTCCATCAAAAGTCCTGGGACTTTCTCTCATTGGACTGCCTTGGTGAACATGCATTTATCTCTGAACTTATCACCATAGCCTGGAGATGGAATAGCCAGGTCTTGGTCTTGTCCCTGCCCTTAGAGGGAGGGATAGAGAGAGGTCAGCCCCACCTGAATCACAAGAATTGAGAGTGGTTAATTGAATTTCTAGTAGAAAACTAGGCAGATGTGAACAGAAAAGGGGGAACCAGATGATTGTCAAGTAAAAATGACTTTCCACTGCAATTGAGAAAATGCCCTTTGTAACTTGCTTTGGACTAAATTGTGTCCTCTCCCCTAATTTTTGTACTGAAGCTCTTACCCTAATGTGATAGTATTTGAAGATGAGGCCTTTGGGAGATAAATAGGTGTAGATAAGGTTGTAAGAGTAGGGCCCTCGTGATGGGATTACTGACCTTAGAAGAAGGGACATCAGAGAGTTAGCTCTCTGTCTCTGCTCTCTCTGCCATGTGAGGACACTGCATAAAGACACCTGCAGATCAGAAAGAGGGCTCTCATCAGAGCCTGACCGTACTGGCACCTGATCTCACACTTCTGGCTGCCAGAATTGTGAGAAAATAATATCTGTTGTTTAAGCCACCCAGTCTATGGTATTTTTATTATGGCAGTGCTAGCAGACTAATACTCTATCATTTTCCAACACTTGCTGTAATCAAAGCAACAGCTAGCCTTCCTCAATTGCTTTCCCTGTGCCAGACACTGTGGCCTGTTTTCTCAATAATTCTCTGGGGAAGATACTATTACTCTCATCCTTATATTACATAAGGAAACTAAAGTTCAGTGACCTTGGATAACATGCCCATGGCTGTGAGATGGTAGCCATGGATCCCAAGCCAGGTCTGTCTGACCTCAGAGCCCAGCCTAGTAACCACTGTGTTGCTGCTGTTCAGTAGATAAGTCATGTCTGACTCCTTGCGACCCCATGAACTGCAGCACACCAGGCTTCCCTGTCCTTCACTGTCTCCCGGAGTTTGTTCAGACTCATGTCCATTGAGTCAGTGATGCCATCTAACCATGTCAATCTTCTGCTGTCCCCTTCTACTTCTGTCCTTGATCTTTCCCAGCATCAGGGTCTTTCTAATGAGTCAGCTCTTCATATCAGGTGACCAAAGTATTGGAGCTTCAGCTTCAGCACCAGCTCTTCCAATGAATATTGATTTCCTTTAGGAACCATTCTATACCACTTTGTACCACTGTATACCACTATGTGACCACTTCAGTAACCACTATGATATACTGTTATCTCTCCCCAGCCTCCCCAGCCAGTTTGTCCTCTTCTACCCTGACTTGACCCTTTCACTGACATGAAAAGATTGACCAGGGCAGTGATTTTTCAACATTTCAGTCCAGGTGACAGACGAACTCCACCTCCTACTAAGTTCTGGATTCAGAGCGCAGACAGGTTTCTTGCCCTTTCCCTCATAGCAACTAAACTCTGCTTTGAATTAGTGGGGGATCTTGGGCCCAGCAGATTTCTGCTTTGACTCCTAGATACAAGACTATCTCTCGCCCCTCCTTCAGGAGCAGACAAGCATCACCTTGTCCTCCAAACTAGGGCTTGGAGAATGAATGGACTTCTCCAGGTACTCCTGCTCTGCCCTCAAACCTTGGCAGATACTGTAGGACTGGACCACCAAGAAAAAGGATCTTTCAGGTCTACTGTCTGCTTCCAGTCTTTCTCATGGGCACCAAGTGGACACTAATGGAAAAGAGATGACAAGCTGGCAGGAATTTCTCTTGTGTCTGGAGTGCTTAGAGATTCTTGACTGTCATGCTAGCCCACACTCAGCCTTTAAGAATTTTTCTTCTTACCCAATTTTATGATCACTGATTCTTCCCATTCTTTGCCATGAGAAAGAGTTGATATGTCTTTTCTCTCCTCAGAAGAGCTTGTTATCCTTTGGAATTCAGTTACCTTGGTTGTTTTGCAGCTGCATTCTCTGGTGGACTGAAAATTTTTAGTGTTGTAGCTTATGCCTTTTGTTATTATGGGAGCAGCATTCTCTCGAAGCTTTCTAACTGAGAAGTAGAAATTCTCAGTTCCAAGCTTATAAAAGTAGTTTCCAAACCAATTGTGAGAAAAATACCACACAGAGTGTGGATATGGGGAAGAAAAGATTCTGAGATCAAATAAGCTTGCAAACTTTAGTGTGTCTTATTCTCTTTTGGATATTTACATGGCCCATTAACATCTTAAAGGCTCTGAGAAGTCCTGAAGAATAAAGAAGTAGATTTAATCTTATTTAGCAAAGCATCCTTAACATTTGTTTGGTCTGAGAACACTTTGCTTGTGTAGCACTCATTATTTTCCTTAGAATGACTATTCTGTGAACATAACTTGGAAAATAATGGCTTAGATATTCATACTTTATTCTCTGGAAACCTGGAACCCCAATGGAAAGCAGAGTCCCTTCAAGGTAGTGCCAGAGTCCTTGTGGGTATTCCTAAAACCAAAAGCCGTCCTGACAGGGTGCTGAGCGGTGTTGAGGCACTCAGAATCGGTCTCTGTCATAGTGTCTGATCTTGTGTGCTATGACTTCAAAGGGATACCTGAATGTATAAAAGGCAAAGATGAGTCACAAAGTCAAAATCAGTGTCTGAAAGTCTATAGATCATTCCTCTGGCTCTCCTGAAGAGTCCGACACACCCCATTTCACTATTTAAGCCAGTCATCAATCTCTCCCTGGACCCTGCATTTATACAACTTGTCCTGTTGGCTTCTTGTCACCATCCTCACTGTGCTGGGGGTACACCCTGAATATGCAGCTGCTATGATATAGTAGGGCTGGCTGGGAGTCTATTTTATGGACCCTCGTGCTAGTTTGAAATGAAATCTTTAGCTTTAACTTACACACATTAGTTTTTCGACCCTGGTCTGTCCTATAGATTTGAGAGTCCCTGCTCTCCACCCCTCAGTTATATTAGCATTCTTTGAAGTAGCCTAGACATCTGTTGTTCCCATCTCCATGTATCCCTTTCGGTTCTCCTCTTCGGGCCCCAACTCATTCCCTTTGAAGAATTAACCCGCCTCCATACCTTATTCAGGTGGTGCCAATTGGTAATTGCTGGCAAGGACTGGGATTTAAACCCAAGGAGTCTGACTCCAAAATCTACTTCCATAATATTACAGTATCCTGCTTCCTAGTTCTGGAGTATATCGCTTTTCACTTATATGACATTTATGTTTTGTTACTCTGAGTAGTGAAATTACCTTCTATTATAGAGGTTCTTCCTAGCTGTTTGCATAGCTTCATGTAAGACATATTGAAGTTAAGATTATTTTAAAAATAGGTAAAAGTTCTCATTTCATAATGGGGAAATCATTTTTTTTTTAGTTCTGGCAATGGCATGAATTAATTCTTTTTGAAAAATAATGATGTTTACTCTGAAACCTTTGGTCCTTTTTATTCCTTAGTCACTTGGCCATGTGGCCATGAGTGATAGTTAGGGAAGCTAACAGCTTTTTCAGGATACTAGCCTAATTACCCTAAAACTATCAACCACGAATCAAGAAGTCTATCATGACTTCATTGTTCTTTACACAAGTTATATGGTCCCCTATTTCTTCCATGCCTCTCTCTGTCTCTCAGTCTAAAATGATATTTAACTAAGTAATTAGAGATATTAACTATTCACAGTCCAGGCAGGTGTGGGCAAATAACCCCTGCAATAATCCATTGGCAGCCTCAGAAATGGCTGGCTGTGAGTAAGTACACAGCACTTAGTCCGGTCCTTCTTCTGTGTTTGCGGATACATTTGCAATTTCATGCACAGTTTTAAATGTTAAGCATTAATTGGAAATGGGCACTGAAGCATCAATAGAGTCTACGTTTTGCCCTTTTTAATGAAAATGCTAGATATAGATTTAATGCAAAATTAAACGTTCAGCTCACTATGTTCTACTCCAGCAAATTAGCCAGTGTTTGTCATCTTTTTAAAAACCGGGAGTTTCATGCCTCATTTCCCACGGTTTCGTTAGGGACAGATAGAAAGCTGATAAACAGTCCATTTGTTCTCTTATAGTAGTTCCCAGCCACACCACTGCAGTCAAGCTTCAGTGCTCACTGCCTTTACAAACCCTGTTGTGAGTTGAAGTGGCTGCTTTTGAACATTTGACTGAAGCAAGAGCCTTGGTGAGAGGAAGGGACAGAGGAACTTTCTCAAAGGAACACAGACTTGGCTTTGTTGGACAGTGGCCTCCGGGTTGTGAGTTCTGAAATGACTCAGTGAACCCAAAAGGGAACAGAGCATCAGTGAGCCCCTCCTGTGTGCTGCTCTAGATTTTCGTATCCATTAGCCCCACAACAATCAGCACAGCCCCGAGAGATCCATGCGACTACCTCCTCCCAGCCAGATGAGGAAACCAGGGCCCAGAGGTGAAGCTGAGCAGCTAGTAAGTGGATTTGAAACCACTCACGACATCACACTATCTCACAGCGAAGGACTGCACTCTCCTGTCTCTACCAGTAGGACATCATTTGTCCTTCAAGGAGGTTACCTAAGCCACCTCCTCCAGGAAGTCATTGCTCATTGCCTGCTTGTTGACTACCCTTCTTAGAGTATTTTTATTGCACTTTATCTGGGCTTCCAATGTAGCACTTAGGACTTTCTACCTTTGATTGTATTACTTGAATACCTGTCTGACTCTCTGTGAGAGGAAGGGCTAGCTCTCAGATAGCCTTTGTAAACACCGTGGGACTGTGCCTATCAAAGATACTCAATAAATGTCCATTGAAATGTTTATAGAGTAGATGGATCTTAACATCTCAAATCCTGTTTCCAGAATTATGAGAAACACTATGGGGAAGGGGCGGGTCCTGTAGGAAATCTGCCTTGATCTGAATCCCAGCTGAACGACCTAAGGCAAGTCACAGAACTTCTCTGAATTTCAGGTTTCTTGGCATATAAAGTAAGAATAATGATAGTATCTACTTCAAAATGTTGTTGGCAAATTTCAATAAAATATGGCATGTATAGTGCTTGGTGCAGTGCCTGGTATACAGAAAATGTTGTTATTATTTTTCTGAAAACTGAAGATTTTACAGCATAGCAAGAAACTATGTGGCACTTGATTTGTCCACAATTTTAAAATCTGAAAGAAAGGGGGATTGGATTGTGTGATGATGGAATTGACAGACCTGAAGGAGCATTTGATAAAGACCAACCAGATAAGATGTGAAAAGAGAAAGGATTACAAAGTCCCAGGTTTTGGCAGGCCTTGGATTCATCATGTGCTTGGACCCAACCATGTACTCCAGTTGCAGTCCAGGATATAGGCCTAAGATTTATGTAGGAAAGAAGTATAGAATATACGTAGAATAGTTTCTGACAATGACTTTCCACTGACATCAGTTTAGTTCAGTTCAGTTGCTCAGTTGTGTCTGATTCTTTGTGACCCTATGAACCACAGCACGCCAGGCTTCCCTGTCCATCACCAACTCCCGGAGTCCACCCAAAACCCATGTCCATTGAGTTGGTGATGCCAGGCAACCATCTCATCTTCTGTCATCCCCTTCTCCTCTAGCCCTCAATCTTTCCCAGCATCAGGATCTTTTCAAATGAGTCAGCTCTTTGCATCAGGTGGCCGAAGTATTGGAGTTTCAGCTTCAACCTCAGTCCTTCCAATGAACACCCAGGACTGATCTCCTTTAGGATGGACTGGTTGGATCTCCTTGCAGTCCAAGGGACTCTCAAGAGTCTTCTCCAACACCACAGTTCAAATGCATCAATTCTTCGGTGCTCAGCTTTCTTCACAGTCCAACTCTCACATCCATACATGACCACTGGAAAAACCATAGCCTTGACTACACAGAACTTTGTTGACAAAGTAATGTCTCTGCTTTCTAATATGCTGTCTAGGTT
>SJYA01003118.1:1651991-1679054 GCA_006410615.1 Neotragus moschatus | reverse complement strand
GGCTTTTTAGTTCTTCACTTTCTGCCATAAGGGTGGTGTCATCTGCGTATCTGAGGTTAGTGATATTTCTCCTGGCAATCTTGATTCCAGCTTGTGCTTTCTCCAGCCCAGCGTTTCTCATGATGTACTCTGAATATAAGTTAAATAAATGGCATATTTTCCAAACCTATCTAATCATTTATACCAGAGGGACAGGCAAAGAGAGAAATGCTCACAATTCAGAGAGCTAGTTTGATCAACCAGGGCACCATTCTGTCCTTCTTTGGGAAGTTAACGAATTGACTCACCTGCTTGCCCATGTAACACAGTTTGACTCAGGGTGAGCCTCTCAACATCTCTTTGAGGTTGAATCTTCTCATAGATAAACACAGTCAAAATACAGACACCTCCTCTCTGTTTCCCTCCCTGGGCCTCCGTTTCCTATTTGGTAAGTGACCAGATAGCCTCTCGGCCCCTTCTGTGGCCAGCTTTCCATTGCTCTGCCCTCCTTAGGATGCTGTGAAGTCAGTTCAGCAATATTGCCCAAGCTTTTGGGGACTTCCTGACCCCTGGCTCTGCTGGATACCAACCGATTAGATGAGCTAATGGAGACAAAGGGCAAAACTTTCTCCCCCAGCAGGACAGCTGCCTGCCCAGGGTTTCTCCTGAGTGACTCCTCAGAAAGGGGAGAGTGGGGCCAGCTGGTGATGGCTGTGTCTCCCTTCCTTTCCTGGCCACCTGATCTCTATTTGCGTGTAATAGCTCTCCCTTTGGGCAGCAAGCAAGTGGCAGGGGGGCCCAGATGTCTACATTTTCTAAAGGAAACAGACACCTTCCAGGACTCTTGTCCCAACACAGCAGCCCCACTCTCATGGAACTCTAGAAGCAGCCCACTGTGAAGGGAAGAGAAGGGCAGGAGGTCTTGTAGCCTAGACTCTTTGGCTCCAACTGGCTGGAAAAGTCAACAGCCTTCAACAGAGTTTCCCAAGCCCCGTGTGTGCCAGCCGCAACAGCACCTGAGGAGGAGGTTGTAAGACAAATTTGTGGACTGTAGACTAGAGCTCTCTGATTCAGTAGGTGAACGGTGGGCCTGCGCGTATTATTTTTAACAAACTTCCCAGGGAGTTCTTGTGCACAATTGGGCTTGGGAATCCCGTTGGTTTAGGTCATGGGGGAATGGAGAAGATTAGGGGAGTCTGGTTGGCAAAACATATCAGCTCCACCCATGCCTCAGTGGCGTGGGCAGTTTTTAGTGTCCCAGCTGCTCCTAGCTGTGCCTGTGGGTGAGTTAACATCTCAGAGCCTTAGTTATCACATCTCTAATACGAGAATCATGGCAATGACCCCAGAGTAATACTGTGAAGGTTAAATAGACAGTATCTACCGAACAGTTGGTGGAGGGTTTGGCAGAGTGGGCACTTAGGAAGTTAGTTGTTGCTATTGTTACTGTGTTATAACTTCTGAAAGAAGCTTGACTGTTCTCTGACTTGTGTGTCATGAATTCACCTTATTCCAAAGAGTCTTTCTATAAATTAAAATGAAAATCTTACTGACATATTTATTTGTGACTGTGCTGGGTCTCTGTTGCCGCGTGGACTTTTCTCTGGTTGCGGGGAGCAGGGGCTACTGCCTAGGTGCAGTGCCCAGGCTTCTCACTGTTATGCTTCTCTTGCTGCAGAGCATAGGCTCTAGGGTGTGTGGGCGCCACACTTGTGGCTCTGGGCTCTAGAGCACAGGCTCAATTGTGGCCCGTGGGCTTAGTTGCTCCTCAGCCTGTAGGATCTTCCCAGACCAATGATGGAACCCGTGTCTCCTACATTAGCAGGTGGGTTCTTTACCCCTGGAGACACCAGGGAAACCCTCAAAGAGTCTTTATGAGAGGCCAGTACATGTTATACTGACTTTAAATAAATAAATAAAAGGAAAAAGGAGCAGCTAGATTTTGAGTGGGGCCTGAGACTTCTGAAAAGGCCGAGGGAGGTGCAGGCAGACAGCTGGAGGACTGTGGGCTGTGGGAAGAGGGGAAAGAGTGCTGAGTGGGAGTCAGGAGACTTGGTTCTAGGCTTGGCTCTGAGCACATGTCAGATCTTGGTTAACTCATGTGACCACCCTGGCCTCCTATTTTTCCCCTCACTTGTACAGTGGAACTGCCTTGGAAGACATCTAAGGTCTTGTTCTCTAAATTATTTACCCCCAGAACTCCCTGAGGAGTCACATTTCCAACACTTTTTACAAAAACAGCTTGTGGAATTAGGCTAAAAAACATCAATATTTGTTCAGTTGCATACATGGTTGTTAGAGTATTCCTTAAATTTCTTGTGCTTTTGAAATATTTAACAACAACAAGCTAAGCTATTATTTGCAAATGCCAGCAGATTGGTTCACATTAATCCCAGCTGGCATGACTCTGATCAAAATGGGGAAGCAGGCAAGATGGCGTTCAGTGGTCCTCCAGATGTGTGACGGCTCCTCAATTCCTGTTGGGATTTCGCCTCTACACCCTACTCGTTTTCAAGTTCTTCAGCCATCCGGAGCCTCCCTTCCTCAAGGACTTGTTTTTCCAGGGCTTCCAGTCTCATTGTGGGACTGACCTGAGGTTATGAAGGCCTGATGTGATCTAATTTCAATTCCTGCTTCTATTTGTAAGCCAAACAGCATGTATGTCAGACCCATGCTTGTGAGGCTGGCGAGGACTTTTCATTGGAGGATGAAAGTCATACATTGCCCCTTGAACTCAAATCTGGGCACCAAACAGATTTTTCCCGTTTGATTTCAACCCAAATGATGCATCTTGGACTGAAAAGCTAATATTCTTCTCTTAAAGTGATTTACATCTAACAATGAACACTTCTGCCACAGGTGGTTACATCCCATACTTCGGAGCTCTGGACTCTTGCAGGGGGTCTTCTAATCAGACTACTGGTTCTATCCTGGCTGAACCAGCCCAAGCCAGCCGCTCCCTTGTTAGCTTTAGATGCCTTGCATTCTCTCCCAGGGCTCTTCTCCAAGTCTCTTGGACCTTTACACCTTGCCTCATCTGCCATTCATTTGTCTGTGCTGAGGCAAATTTTGCCCATTGAAGACCTCCCCAGGGTAAGGGTCTTTCACACCCCTGCCTCCAAATATTTCCCATGAAGGCTGACTGTGTAGCCTCTCAGAGGCTCCATTTCCTCATCTGCAAATCGAGGAAATATAATAATCCTAGCTGCAAGGATTAAATGATCCAGCGGTGAGAAAGTACCTTGCACATGGCCGTAATAAATGACCAATAAGCAGTAGCAACTCTCGTTAGCCATCCAGACATTAAGTCTTAGTGCCAGCTACTTTCAAACCCTCAGCTCTTAAGCCACCCCTTTAGTCCTTGCCGCACACATTCGCTGACTCTAACAAATGCCAACAAGTGATCGGTTTATTTAAACTTCTGGTCAGTGATGGTTGATTGTCTGGAATGTCATTTGTGTTTGCATGGTACCTCTCAGATCTCAATTAGCCACCAAAGTCAAGTAGCTAGAAAAGGAGTGTGATTGGAGGGCATGCCATAGTTTCCCAACTGAGAGGCTCAAGGCTTCCTGGGGAGACCTTTGCTTTTCTCCTTCAGTGGACATGTGTAGAGGGGCAGCTTCTAAGAAGGGATATGGCCCTTTTCAAGGGGCTTTGGAGTGGCTGAGTCCTCCTGCCTACTAGGCAATATATTCACAATAAGTTCATTTCCTTTGTGTGGTCCTTTCTTTGCCTTATACACTAGACTCTTGGAAGCTGGCTCATCCTCTTATAAAAGGACGCTGAGTAGAGTCATACAGTAAATGGAGGTAAACATTCTTTTAAACTAATTTATCAATTTAACGCAGCATAGTGGTGTTGGGTTACCAGGGTCAACAGCCAGCAGTCACATTCCTCAGTTGTTTGATTGGTGAAATGCATTAACAAACAGACAGTAAAACTCTTTCTGATTAATCATGTTGATAAGTTTTTGGTTTTTTTTTGTAATGTGCTACTAGTTTTTTAATGTAATCTGCTTGGACAGCAGCCATTCTGGTGAAGTGTCTTGACTTATCTAAAGAAGCCTTGATGAGAAGGCTACCGGGCCCGGAATTTTATTGTGATATCATGTAATCATTAACGCATGTGGCTACTGCCTTTCTGCATGTTTGCTTCCTTTCTTGAAACGAAGGAAGGGTTTGTAGAGTAAGGGCAACAGGTAAGCAAGGATGAGCCCCAGCAATGAAAGGAAAGGAGGATGCTATGATAAGCTGAACCTGAAAACACTGACTTATCCTCAGGAGTAAAAATATTTGAAAACACGAGTAAGAACTTCAATGAGCACTCATCTTTTTAAAGGAAGACAAGTCTGCTTTTCTCTCAAGAAGTGGAAATCTCGATCTGGGTTTTTCCATCTCAGTACTGGGTTGGAAAATTCTCTGCTGTGGAAGCTGTCCTGTGAATTGTGGGATGTTTAGCTTCTACCTAGTAGGTGCCAGTAGCTGTCCCCTCATTCCTTTTTGGCAATCAAAAAGGTCTTCAGACATTACCCAATGTCCCCTGGGGGACAAAACTGCCCTTAGTTAAGAGCCATTGTCCTAGATGTACAATTTGAAAATTTCAAATAACCTATTATGACTCTGCTGACCTCATTTCATCATATTGTTTAAGGCACAGTGAAACACTGAATTCTCCCTTTTTCACCTGGACTGTTCCTTCATCTGTTCTCTATCCACTAAGACCTTCAGGCTACATTGTCTCCTCCTCCCGCACCCCTTTCCTCTTCTCCCTCCTCTTTCTTCCACACACAGACCCCTGCACTGAGCAACTAACTGGCCAGTAACAGCATGCCAGATAACCAGGGAATTCTTTCTTCCCACAGGTTTGTGAAGCCTCGGAGGCAATCGAGATAAAAATCCCCCCAGTTATTCAGAGATAAAATGAATATTCTTTCATTTAAAAATAGGCATCTAGGCATTTTCATTTAAAAATAGGCATTTTATGCTAGGCATAAAATGGTAGCAATTTAAATGGCTTGCGAGGCAGCAGGAGTAAGTGGTAAAATTGCTGAAATTAAACATAATTCACTACTATTAAGTGCTTACTAGGTACCACACACACTACCTTATTTAACTCAGATGTTTTTCCCATTTTGCAGATGAGGAAATAGAGGTTTAGTGAAGTGATATGTTCAAGTTACTTGAACCGGAGCTGAACCAGCAATCAGGAGGGTTTGAACCTAGGTAGACTGACTCTGGGGTGGGTACTCGGCCCCTTGTCACACAGCTGCAGCCCCAAACAGGTGAAGGATCACTGAATGGGGCTGGGGACCAGGAGGAGGAGTGACTTTTCAGGAGCTGTAAGAACAACTTGGCTGATTCTAGAGGCCCCAGCTTTCAGTGTCTGGGCCTATGCAAATAATGAAGTGAATGTGGTCCCATTTCTTTGTTTCCATCTGTCTTAGTGAAACTGCCTCTGCTTAGCGGTGTGGAGTATTGCTTTCCCAGTTTAGAAAGTTAATTTAAAAATGCAGCTGAAGTGAAGAATATGGTTCAAGAGAGTGCCCAGCTAGCAGGTGTTAGGTGACAGGGTGGGGGCAGGGAACGCTGGGTTGAAGAATCGAGAAATAAGTTGAACCTTTGACCCTTGAAGAATGTGAGAAAAAAGAAAAAGAGAAGAAAGTATAGACATAGGTCCAGAGCCTTGACAGTACCTATCCCTGGACCTGGCCTAAAAAGTCTGTTTTTGTTCATTTTGTAGTTCTGATAGAAAAGCACAAAGAGGTAGTTGTAGTTTCCAGTGTCTTGGGGGTAAGATTGTATGCAAACATTGAAAAAGATATCCCCACGCCCTTGTATACTACAGAAGTAAACATGTTTACTGGAGAAAAATTAGAAACAAGAGAGAAAAATGTAAAAATAGCCAACAATCCCATCACAGCAGAATCCACTGTTTACATCCTGTGAACCATACTCTTGCAGGTTGCAAAGTCTTCAAGTGAGTTGTAGTCAAATGATGGGATGAACAAGATGGGAAGGAGGGAGGAAAAGAGAGGCCGTGGTAAACACCAGAGCTAACTGAATCAACCCTCTTGTATCAGCGATGCGCCTGCTTTATTACGCCTGCAGGGAGCAGAATGTCAACTCCTAACTTTACCACTTACTACCGGAATCTAACACTCTGCTCATGCCTGGAGCAAAGCCCCTCGAGGACCTTTGATAACCCTGCATCCCCTACAGAGGCTGCTCCAGGAGCCAGTCATCCGTGCGTGCATTCCTGAACATGCTTACCTGGCCGTCTCTCCTGAGTAGTGCTTCAGGAACCACAGCCTGAAAAGGCTCTCTCAACTCTAGGGTTCTCGCTAGAAATTACCCGTCCTGGGCCTTCTGACAGGCTGCACCACTGGAAGGCCTGAGGAGAGATAAAGTCACAGCATCGTTGGGAAAGCTCCTGTTTGGTCTGAAATCTGCCGTCAGCCTGTCTTCCACTCCGTTGCCATGTGACCCGATGCTGTGTGTCTACGTGTGTGTGATGCTGTGTATCTGTGCCAGGACACGTGATTTAGATGTGTCTTCCTTTTGAGTGTGGGAGGTGCTTTTCTCCCAAAGTGACTGTGTGATGTGCTTTTTACAAGCCTATAACATTTTATTTATTATTACTTTTTTATGGAAGTATAGTTTAGTATAGATTTAGTTTTAGGTGTATAGCAAAGTGTTTCAGTTTTTTTTAATGTGTATATATATATGTATATGTATATATATATTCTTTTTCAGATTTTGTTTCCGTTATAGGTTATTGCAAGATATTAAGATATTAAGTATAGTTCCCTGTGCTTTTTGTTTATCCACTTTATATATAGTAGTGTGTATCTGTTAATTCAAAACTTCTAATTTATCCCTCCCCTGTACCTCTTTCCTTTGGTAGCCATAAGTTTGTTTTTTGTGTCTGTGAGTCTGTTTGTCTTGTAAATAAACTCATTGTATCATTTTTTTTTTTTAGATTCCATATATAAGTGATAGTGTATGATATTTATCTTTCTCTGTCTGACTTTCTTCACTTGGTGTGATAATCTCTAGGTCCACCCATGTTGCTGTAAGTGACATTATTTCATTCTTTTTTATGGCTGAGTAATAGTCCATTGTGAAATATGGAATAGATATAAACGATGTAGGAGATACATACATACATATATATGTATATCTCTTCTTTATCCATCCATCTATTAATGGATATTTAGGTTGCTTTCGTGTCTTGGCTGTTGTAAATAGTGCTGCTGTGAGCTCTGGGGGTGCCATATATCTTTTCAAATTAGAATTTTCCTGTTTTCCAGATATGCGCCCTGGAGTGGGATTACTGGATCACATGGTAGCTCTATTTTTAGTTTTTTTTAAGGAACCTCTGCACTCTTCTCTGTAGTGGCTATAATAATTTACATTCCCACCAACAGCGTAGGAGGGCTCTGTTCTCTCCGTCTAGCATTTATTGTTTGTAGACTTTTTTAATGATGGCCAGTCTGACTGATGTGATTTTTTTTTTTTTAAACAGAAAATTCATCAATATTTCAAAAGGGCACATACGGTAAAAACTGTCTCCCTTCAGCCTCTTTAATCTCTCAGTTCCCTTCCCCAGAAATAGCCGCCACTACTAATTTCTTCTGTATTCATCTGGAGAGGTTCCATGCATGTACAAATACGGCCCCTTTGTTCTGTTCCATGAGGCCAGGGTGAATATTTTTAACGGACAGCTGGGTCTGTCACTCCCTTTCAGGGATTTGCAGGACCGAGACCCAAAGCTCTAACAGGTCGTCCGAAGCCCCACCCAGCTCTGCAGTCTCCTCTTGAGGAAAGCTCTTGCTCTGTGCTCTAGTCACACTGGCCTACCCTCCACGCCTGCCTCAGGACCTTTCTTTATGGTTTGGGGACCTCCGACCTGGCCACTCCACCTGGGTTTTCTCTCCCCTTGTTTTGCCCAGCCAAGCTCCTTCAGATCTTCGTTTACATACCACTTCCTCAGAGGGGCCTTCCTGACTTCCTTCTTTAAACCGAGTCCTTCACTGTCCTCTCAGCACAGCTAGATCACTTTGGAGCATTTTCTTAACTTGTGCTTATATGTCTGCTTATGCGACTATGTGTTTAATGTCCATCTCCAGCTAGACCATGAGCTCCCTGAAAGGCAGGGACCCCAGCATCCCACACAATGAGGGCGCCTGATGTCCCACACACAGTGCTCAAGTTTTGGAGAGAATAAATGAAGCCCTGACTGAATATTTGGTTTGTTTGGAAGCACTTATGCTTTCGTGTGCTTTCTGCTTTTTTCCCCTGCCCCTCCACCTCCGCTGTGCTTTTTAACTTAAAAAAATGTATGGAAAATGTCAAATGTACCTAAAAGTGGTGAAGGTTTAGTCGCTAAGTCATGTCCTACTCTTGAGACCCCATGGAATTTTCCAGATAAATGGGTTGCCGGTTCCTTCTCCAAGGGATCATCCCCCCTGAACCCAGGGATTGAACTCTGGTCTTCTACATTGCACGCCTATTCTTTACTGACCGGGCCACCAAGGAAACCCTTACATAGAAGTAGGAGGACCGATATGTTGAACCCCTATGTACATATCACCTGGATTCACCAGCTGTCAAGATTTTGCCACATTTGCATAAGTTTTCCCTTTTACTTTCTTTTTTCCCCTAGCTTTCTGAAGGCACAAAAAATTTAATGATAACTGCCATTTATTGAGCATTTACTATGTGTCAGATTAGATGTCTCTCACACACACTGACTTTTAATCTGCTCAGTGGGCATTATTATTCCCATTATTTCAGAGATGAGGAAGTTGAGACAGTTTAGGTCATTTTGTGCAGGGTCCCTCATTTAATAGACGGAAAACCTGGGATTCTAACCTGGGACTCGAAAACCCAGGTTCTCAACTCCCAGACTGCCTGATGCAGACTTCATCCGTGCGCTTGTCTGCCACCTGCCTTTCTTCTTCTTCTTCCCTATAGACTTTAAAGATGTTCAAAGCATTTTTATTGTGCTTCAGCTGTAAGGGAAATGCTCTCAGGCATGTGAAAGTAGTGCAGCAATTGACTTTATTATTCCCCTATAAAAAACAGCAATTCTGCCAATAAATATTTACTGAGCCCCTTTTTATTTACCAAGCACCATGTTAAAAGCTGGGGAAGCAATAGTGAGAAAAAATAAATACTGGCCCTGGTCTCATGGAGCAGAGTCAAGTCAGGTCCCNATGCTCTCAGGCATGTGAAAGGAGTGCAGCAATTGACTTTATTATTCCCCTATAAAAAACAGCAATTCTGCCAATAAATATTTACTGAGCCCCTTTTTATTTACCAAGCACCATGTTAAAAGCTGGGGAAGCAATAGTGAGAAAAAATAAATACTGGCCCTGGTCTCATGGAGCAGAGTCAAGTCAGGTCCCTTAACATTAATTCAGATAGTTTGTGGTTGAACCCATCCTATGTAAATAAACTCTTGGTTTTCAACTGAGGCTGTGGGTTTAAAATGAGAGAAGTAAGATGGAGCAGCTGATGCTGAGAGTTCAAGAGTCAATTCCATTATTCAGAGGTTCCTGCTCTGGGGTCCTCTCACTTTTTGACTTTCCTTCTACTTCATGACTTTCTAAAGCAGTACTGGTCTCGTCTCCGACTCGACAGAGGAAGGGAAAAGATACGTGGTTCACAATCACTCTGATAGCTATTCAGGGATGCTGTGGACTGCTACACAGTTGGTGCACTGGGTGAAGGTGCCTGATTGAGGAAGCCACTTGGAGCTGAATTCAGCCTGAGACCTACTTGCCTTGCAGTGGTCCTGGCCTGAGGCTGCACAGTCCTGGGGAAGAGATGCCTTTTTCTTCTCCCAGCCTTCTCCTCTGCAGACACAGAAAGGCAGCTTATAAGCTCGAGGTGGTTTTCTTGGTAGAACTGGAAAAAGAATGGAAAGGGATATGGTTGAAACTGCTGTTTCAAATTTATGTTGTGTGAAATTCACTGTATCTTCCATGTCCCCCTTGACTCAGTTGATGTAATTATAAGTGCTTTAAGTTTTCTTTTTCTTTTGATAGACTTTATTGTTTAGAGCAATTTTAGATTCACAGCAAAATTGAGCTGAAGGTGTAGAGATTTCCTATATACGCTCTGTCCCCACAGATGCATAGTTTCCTGAATTGTCAACATCCTCCAGCAGAGTGGTATAAGCGATGAGCCTATATTGACCATGCCATTTCACCCAAAGTCCTTAGGTTTTGATGGCAGAAAAGAATGCAAGTACTGGTTCAACATAGGAAAAGTACATAGTGGTTAAAAGCAAAGCTTAATAGGGTACACGTTGTGACTTAAGAAACTTCCTGTCTTTTCTCTTTCTGATTTAGACCTANTGTCAACATCCTCCAGCAGAGTGGTATAAGCGATGAGCCTATATTGACCATGCCATTTCACCCAAAGTCCTTAGGTTTTGATGGCAGAAAAGAATGCAAGTACTGGTTCAACATAGGAAAAGTACATAGTGGTTAAAAGCAAAGCTTAATAGGGTACACGTTGTGACTTAAGAAACTTCCTGTCTTTTCTCTTTCTGATTTAGACCTAGAGGGGTGGAATGGGAGGGAGGAGAGAGGCTCAAGAGGGAGGGGATATATGTATAATTATGGCTAATTTGCATTGTCGTACAGCAGAATCCAACACAACATTGTAAGGTAATGATCTTCCAATTAAGGAAAAAAACTATTTCCTATAGATGTAACTGGACATAATGGGAAAAATTGGTAATACTTTTTAGGTGGCTTCTTTCTTTTTCTTGTTTTGGTCAGGCCCATGGAACTACTGAACTCAGGCCACCACAGTGAAAGCACTGAGGCCTAAGCACTGGACCACCAGAGAGTTCCTTAGGTGGTTTCTTTCTTGTACTTAATTTCTAGAATTAAGTTGATTGTCTCATCCTAATGATAAAGAAAATAATAAACTACCATTTCCTTTCTGTTTTTAGGAGATTGGCTTGTTCGAGGTGATATCTTATTGTAGTTTTAATTCGTATTTCCCTGATGATTAGAGACATTGAGCATTTTTCACGTGTCTGTTGGCCATTTGGATGTCTTCTTTGGAAAAATGTCTNTCTGTGCATTCCTGGTATTGTTAATTCTTCTTACATAGCCTTCTGATCTCCTAATTCTTAAAAAAAAATTTTTAATATATTAAAAAAATTTTTAATTGGAGGATAATTGCTTTGAATGTTGTGTTGGTTTCTGCCATACAACAATGTGAATCAGTCATAACTATATATATATATATATATATCCCTCCCTCTTGAGCCTCCCTTTCAACCTCCCCTCCCAATCCCACCCCTCTAGGTCGTCACAGAGCACCAAGCTTAACTCCCTGTGATACATAGCAGCATCCCACTAGCTATTTTACACCTGGCAGTGTATGTATGTCAATGCTACTTTCTCAATTCATCCCACCCTCTCCTTGCCCCACTGTTGATCTCCTAATTCTNTCCCACCCCTCTAGGTCGTCACAGAGCACCAAGCTTAACTCCCTGTGATACATAGCAGCATCCCACTAGCTATTTTACACCTGGCAGTGTATGTATGTCAATGCTACTTTCTCAATTCATCCCACCCTCTCCTTGCCCCACTGTTGATCTCCTAATTCTTAACTAGAGCTATATTGACTATATGCATGCTGCTGCTGCTGCTAAGTCGCTTCAGTCGTGTCCGACTCTGTGCAACCCCATAGACGGCAGCCCACCGGGCTCCACCGTCCCTGGGATTCTCCAGGCAAGAGCACTGGAGTGGGTTGCCATTTCCTTCTCCAATGCATGAAAGTGAAAAGTGAAAGTGAAGTCGCTCAGTCGTGCTCGACTCTTAGTGACCCCATGGACTGCAGCCTACCGGGCTCCTTCGTCCATGGGATTTTAGTAGCTGTGTGGAGACTCTCATTTACTCCTGCTGTAGCTGAACAAGTATCTGCCTGAAGGGTGTGAATGAAACTGTATGACTGAAGGAGCAACACCTAGTGGCAACAGGCTTTAACTGAAGGCTCAAATTTTGACTGCATTGCCTTCAATTCAGGAGACCTGGGTTCAGTCTCTGGGTTGGGAAGATCCCCTGGAGAAGGGCATGGCAACCCACTCCAGTATTCTTGCCTGGAGAACCCCATGGACAGAGGAGCCTGGTGGGGCTACAGTCCTGGGGTTGCACAGAGTTGGACACGACTGAATGACTAACACGATTTGATTTTGATTTTGGTGTTGTTGGC
Source organism: Neotragus moschatus (assembly GCA_006410615.1). Taxonomy (NCBI): domain Eukaryota; kingdom Metazoa; phylum Chordata; class Mammalia; order Artiodactyla; family Bovidae; genus Neotragus; species Neotragus moschatus. Next base: position 1,666,836 of record SJYA01003118.1, on the reverse strand, counting down.
CAAATTATGTGGCCTGTGGGCTCCCAGTTCCCCGACTGGGGATCAAACCTGGGCCCTCGGCAGTGAAAGTGCAGGGTCCCAACCACTGAACCATCAGGAAATTCATGAAATTTGATTTTAAAAATTATATATACATATATATATATAGTCTTTGTCTCTAAAATGGAATAACATTTCAAGGAGGAAAGATTATTCCATGTTTAGGATTATATAGATAAAACAACTTGTATTTGATGGTATTTTTCACTTTTTTACTGCAGGGCTTAGCACCATATCTGCAGAGTCTGCTTCTCTTGGCTCAAAATTCTAAATTGGAAAAGATGGCTCTCATCTAGGATTCTGAGGCTGAGTCAGAGCCTTGGAATCCAGGTGATCTTGATGTCTGTGGCAGTAGTATGGCAAACACTCCTGGTTGGCTTCATAATCTCCAGTCTCCAACTAGATTCTTCAATTACAGATCTCCTGTACTGTTGAGGGCAGCAGTGTGCCCGTTCAAGAACATGCACCTTCTTTAAGATCCCTCTGAAGCTACAGTGGCCACAACCCAGGTCTGACCAGAGGCATGGGTAGGAGTTTCCTGTGGGGAGACCCAGGAAGCCATTGTTCTCCTGATAAAAAGAGGTTAAGTCCAGCTGGCACAGGCATTTCGCCTTTGACTCTTCCTCTTCTTTCTGCCTAGAGTATGGATACCATGTTGGAGGGGAAGCAGCCTAGCTTTCAGTTCTGAGGAAGAAAGTCAGGAGTGTCAGAGAAAGAATCTAGAAGGAGTGTGAGACCTTGTTGACCTCCTGAAACAGCTACCTCAGCCTTACCTCGAAACTTCTATTATGAGAGAAAAAGAAAACCTCTATTTGGTTCAGTACTATAGTCAGTTATTTTCAGCCTCATGAAATCCTAACTGATGCAAATATAAAATAGAGTAAAATATGAAATTTTTAGGCTTCAGGAAAAACTTAACATATCTTAAAGATATTGGCAACCAAATGTACCAGGTCATAAATGTGTTTTGCCAAGCTTTGGTCTCTTCAGATTTTGTCAGTGATCACTTGAATCTCTCCCTTCCTCCTTTCCTTTCAAAACAAATTTTGTCGAATAGCTTCTCTACAGTCTATAGGCTGGAAATGTCACAGTGAGCAGAACAGGCATGATTTCTGCCCTCAAATAATCACGCAAATATGTAATTATAAAACAATCTAGATACAAGGAGGGGAGATCCAGAGAACAATGAGGACATGTAAATGTGAGACTGCATCTGGTCTGGGGAGGCTTCTCTGAGGAGCTGAGGTCTGAGCTGCGACTAGAAGGCTTTTCAGGGGTTTATTAGGCAAAGGTGGTAGATGGAGTGAGAAAAAGAAACAGCAAGTGTGAGGGCCCCAGGGCTGCAGAGAGCAAGGCACTTTTGAGGAACTGAAAGTATACCCTGTGACTGAAATATTGAGAAAAAGGAAGAGAATAGCACAAAATTAGGCTGGAGAGGTAAATAGGCTAGATAATGCAGGGCCCTGTTGTCTCTTATATTACAGATTTGGTCTTTACTCTAAGAACAGTGGAAAGCCATTGAAGATCCCAGGCCTTTAAGTATGACCCGTCCAGATTCAGCTTTAAAAACTCAAATGCTGTTCTATCTGTTTGGCTTAGAATAAATTGGTGATATGAGGCTGTAGTTAATGTGGGGGGGTTTGGTTAGGATACCAGATGGAAGATGGTGAGTAAGGTAAAAGATAGCTTGGCTTTAGTGGGTGGCAGTGAAGATGAAAGTTGTGGGATTTAAATACCTTTGAGAAGTAAAGTCAATGAGACCTGGTGATGGGTTTGACACAAAAATTGACAGGTGGGAGATTGCAAGGAAGACTCCTAGATTCTGACTTGCGGAATTTGATGGTTGGTTGGGTGTAGGTGGCATTTGCTGAGAACGGAAACCTAAAGGAGGCTTGAGGTGGGAGGGGTACACTGTGATGAGTTTTCCCCAAACATGTGTGTGAGGGATCTTGAGATACCCATATGGGTACGTCACATAGGCAGGTGTGAGGAAAGGTCTGGGCTGGAGGCGTCAGCATGCAAATGGTGGATGAAGTTATAGATCATCAGATTATTGAAGAAGAGAGGGCAGAGTGAGAGGAGAAGGGGGCTCAGGACCAATCTGATATGAAGATAAATAACCTTGTTCTCATCCTCAGGAAGCTTATAATGTGGTAGAGGTTGATAAGCTACATACATGTTGATAACGGGTTATCAGAATAACGTCATTTGCAGCAACATGGATGGACCTAGAGGCTGTCATATTGAATAAGTCAGACAGAGAAGAATAAACATCGTATGACATCCCTTATGTGTGAAATCTAAAAAGACAGGAAAGCTTATTTACAAAGCAGACTTACAGACTTAGAGAACGAACTTATGGTTGCAGGGTGTGGGGAAGGGTGGAGGGAAGGTACAGTTAAGCAGTTTGGGGTGGACATGTACACACTGCTATATGTAAAATGGATAACCAGTGAAGACCTACTGTATAGCACAGGGAACTGCTTGATGTTATGTGGAAGCCAGGATGGGAGGGGAATTTGGGGGAGAATGGATACATGCATATGTATGGCTGAGTCTCTTTGCTGTCCACCTGAAGCTATCGCAACTTTGTTAATTGGCTGTACTCTGATTAGTTTAGTTTTAAAAAGAGAAAGAAAAAAGAGGTTGTCATCTGCTCCCAGAATGAGAACAGGGATCATTTTGTCTTGTCTACACCGTGTCTGTCTCTGTATGGCAAATCACCCTATAAGGGGCTTGCCAGGTGGCTCAGTGGTAAAGAATCCATCTGCCAATGCAGGTGGCGCAAGTTTGATCCCCAGGTTGGGAAGATCCCTTGGAGGAGGAAATGGCAACCCACCCCAGTATTCTTGCCTGGCCATGGACAGTGGAGTCTGGTGGGCTACAGTCCATGGGGTCTTCAAGAGTCAGACACGACTGAGCAGCTGAGGATGCACGCGAGTCCCCCTAAAATTTGATGACTTGGAACAATAATAGATAGTGATTATTTCATAGTTTCTATGGGCCAGGAACTAGAGGGCAGACTTACTGGGTGGCTATAAAGGTGTGTGAAGACTATGGGGTCTCTCATGAAGTTGCAATCGTGATGTTGCTGAGGCTACATCATCTGAGGCTTGATTGATGCTGGAGGATCCATTTCCAAGATAGCTCCCTCACATGGCTTTTGGCTGGAGGCCAAAGTCCCTTATCACATGGAACTTTCCATAGAGCTACTTGGCTGTCCTCGTGAAACGGCAGCTGGTTTTCCCCCAAGTGAGTGGCCCAAGTGAGAGCAAGGAGGAAGCCACTGCTTTTTATGACCTGGTCTCGGAAGTCATACTGTCACTGTTACCACATTCTGTTTCTTAGAAGTGAGTCACTAAGTCTGGTTCATACTCAAGGGAAGGAGAGTTAGGCTCTATCATTTGAAGTGAGGATTGTAAAAAAAATTTCAGACGCATTTAAAAATCACTGCAACCACTGTACCATCAGCACCTAGTACAGTGCCTGACACATAACAGGTGATTAATAAAGATTTGTAAAAGGAATGATTATTTTCTACTTTAAACTTGGAGTCACTAGCACTGACAGGCTGGCACTAAGGCAGACAGTCAAACCGAGGAATGGCCGCTTGAAGCCTCATTCAGTTTCAGTGTATTCTGCTATGTTATCCCATCAGCAAAAGGGCCATTTTGAGAAGTTGTCTGGCCATTCACACAACATGTGAACTNTCTACTTTAAACTTGGAGTCACTAGCACTGACAGGCTGGCACTAAGGCAGACAGTCAAACCGAGGAATGGCCGCTTGAAGCCTCATTCAGTTTCAGTGTATTCTGCTATGTTATCCCATCAGCAAAAGGGCCATTTTGAGAAGTTGTCTGGCCATTCACACAACATATGAACTTCTGGGGTTCTTTCCAGAATTGGTACAAAACTGGAAGAAGAGATATGAGATCTCAGAGGTACCTAACAGGTTTTGCTAGTGAACTAATAATAAGGACTTCTATTTTATTATTATTTGAGGACCAGCTACTTTATATTTATTTAAAGACTTGGGATCTCTGATGTATTTAAGGTTAAGTAGATTCAGGTCAGAGTGGGTGCTATGGGAGCCTGAACCCGGTACAAACCATGTGGAAGGAAAGCAGAATGAGGTTCTTTAGTACAGATTTTAAAATCCTTGAACATTTCCAAGAGAAAAGGAGTGACTGGGAGGTGTGGCAACAGTGTATGTGTGCTGCTCAGTTCTTTTTTCTTTTTCTTTTTAAAATTTATTTATGTTTTAATTGTAGGATAATTGGTTGGAGAAGGCGATGGCACCCCACTCCATTACTCTTGCCTGGAAAATCCCATGGATGGAAGAGCCTGGTGGGCTACAGTCCACAGGGTCGCGAAGAGTCGGGCGTGACTGAGCAACTTCACTTTCACTTTTCACTTTCATGCATTGGAGAAGGAAATGGCAACCCACTCCAGTGTTCTTGCCTGGAGAATCTCAGGGACAGGGGAGCCTGGTGGGCTGCCATCTATGGGATCACACAGAGTCGGACACGACTGAAGTGACTTAGCAGCAGGATAATTGCTTACAGAATTTTGTTGTTTTCTGTCAAACGTCAGCATGAATCAGCCATAGGTATACATATATTCCCTCCCTTTTGAACCTCCCTCCCATCTCCCTCCCCATCCCATCCTTCTAGGTTGACACAGAACCCCTGTTTGAGTTTCCTGAGACATACAGCAAATTCCCCTTGGCTATCTACTTTGCATATGGTAATGTAAGTTTCCATGTTACTCTCTCTATACATCTCACCCTCTCCCCCCCCACCATGTCCATAAGTGTACTCCGTGTCTGCTTTTATTCCTAGTTTCTTAAGGAATCTCCACACCGTCTACCATAGTGGCTGTATCAATTTANTCCCCTTGGCTATCTACTTTGCATATGGTAATGTAAGTTTCCATGTTACTCTCTCTATACATCTCACCCTCTCCCCCCCCACCATGTCCATAAGTGTACTCCGTGTCTGCTTTTATTCCTAGTTTCTTAAGGAATCTCCACACCGTCTACCATAGTGGCTGTATCAATTTACATTCCCACCAATAGTGCAAGAGCATTCCCTTTTCTCCACACCCTCTTCAGCATTTATTGTTTGTAGACTTTTTGATGATGGCCATTCTGACTGGTGTGAGGTGATATTAGTTCTTTTTTTCAAAAGCCTGACTTTCCACTGGGAGGAATGCAATTAGCGCAGCATCTCTGGCATCCACTGTAGTTTCAAGCTGAGGCTGCGGTCTATTTCAGCGGCCCCAAGCCAATGACGGAGCATGGTGGGGGCAGACCTAGCTCTTTCTGTGGGAGTGAGAAGTGTGGAATTTCTCCAGTGAGTAGTCTTTGTGCTCCAAAACTCCACGTGGAATGGGCTGAGCCTTTGTTAGACCTGTGTTGTGATCTGAGGCTCTCCCTGCCCTGTTTTGCATCCTCCTCCTTTAACTCTCACAGGCACTTCCCTCTCCCCAGTAAACTCATGCACTTCTAACTCCATCTCAGCATCCTGGAGGACCTGACCATTCCAAGCTGGTGTAGAGGGCATGTGGTTGTGGTAATTACAGAACTTGCATAAGTAAAGGACAGCAGAGTGCAGTGGTTAAGTGCTTTGGCAGCAAATAGGTCTGGGTTTGGGAGAAGGAAATGGCAACCCGCTCCAATGTTCTTGCTTGGAGAATCCCAGGGACGGGGGAGCCTGGTGGGCTGGCATCTATGGGGTCGCACGCACAGAGTCAGACACAACTGAAGCAACTTAGCAGCAGTAGCAGCAGCAGGTCTGGGTTTGAGCCTGGCTGTGCTGTTTACTAGCTTTGTGATGTAGGGCAAATATCTTAAACTCTTTGTTTCTTGGTTTCCCCATTGGGCAGATGGAGATGTTAACATACTTCTATCTCTGAGATTTGATGGGAGGATTAAATAGGTTCATGCTTACAGAGTGCTCAGCATCATGCATGATGGAATCAGGCAAAGTTCTTGGTGGTAAGCAACAGAAGCTGACTCAGGTTGATTGGAACAGGAAAAAAAATTGATCGAAAAAGACAGCCGGCAGCTCCCAGAATTCCCAGAGAGGCTGGGAAAGGAGCTCAGAAAAGCAGAAACAAGGGTAGCAGCCAGGGCTGTAGTCAAAATCATGCTGCAAGATCAGGCAGATGAGGACACTGCTGCTGCTTCTCTTGCTCACTGGATGCCAAGGCATGCCCCACTGCCTCGGACAATACCATTCCCAGTCGAGGACCTCAGAGCCTGCCCCTGCCTGCTGCCACTGTTACCTAGACGTGTGATGCGGTTATCCTTAACCGCGCCAGCCCAGGCAGCAGGATGGCTTCTCTGCAGCCCTCAAGATCTTTTCTCCTCTCCCCCTCTGCTCCCCTCGCCCCATTTTGCTTCTCCTTCTCTCTCGTTCCCCCTCCTCCTTTTCCTCTGCCTTCCTTCCTCTCTGTCTCTCTCCTCTTTATCTGCTACTCCGCCGTCTCTCTCCGCACCCACCTTCCTGTTCCTCCGCTCCTGTCCTCCCTTCCCCTCTCTCCCTTCCTCTCTTCCCACCTCTCCCCTCCTCCTTCTTCTCCTTCTCCTCCTGTCTCTCTCATTTCCATCACCTCTCTCTCTGTTTCTCCTTCTGTCTATTCCCTCTCTGCTGGCTCACTGTCCTTGTCAAATAGCTGTGCCAAATCTTTTTCAAAAAATGTGACCCAGTGATCTCTCTTTAACTTCCTTTCTATCCTCTTCTTTCCTTCCCCAAACTTTGGAAAAATCTGTATTTCTTCCTCACTTCTTATTCACTCCACTACAGGCAGGCTTCCATCTCTTTTACTCCACTGGAATGGCTCTTTCCAAGGTTGCCAGTGACCTCCGTGTTGTCTTGCTGGGCATCATCTCTTCTGTCCCCCTGCCTGACTTCTTGGGAACATTCAGTTTTGTTGACCAAGACCTCCATTTGAAATTCGTTCCTGTTCTTGGCTTGGCAAGGCCATACTTTCCTGGTTTTCCTCCTNCACTCCACTACAGGCAGGCTTCCATCTCTTTTACTCCACTGGAATGGCTCTTTCCAAGGTTGCCAGTGACCTCTGTGTTGTCTTGCTGGGCATCATCTCTTCTGTCCCCCTGCCTGACTTCTTGGGAACATTCAGTTTTGTTGACCAAGACCTCCATTTGAAATTCGTTCCTGTTCTTGGCTTGGCAAGGCCATACTTTCCTGGTTTTCCTCCTTTTTTGGACCTCACCGTCTTAGTATCCTTTGTAGACTTTTCATTCTGTTTAGCTCTGTATTTACTCTCTAGGGCTCAAAACAAAGTATTACAAGCTAGATGGCTTAAGCAACAGAAAATCATTGTCTCAGTTTTCCAGCAGCTTGAAGTCAGAGATCAATACATTGACAAATTTGGTTCTTTGGCCTGTGAAAACATCACCCTGATCTCTGCCTTTGCTGTCTTGTGGCCTTCTCCCTGTGTGCATGGCTCTGTATTCAAATTTCTCCTTTTTATAAGGACACCAGTCATATTGGATTAGCTTTTTTCTCTCCAATGAGCTCATCTCAACTAATTACGTTTATAATGATCCTAGTTCCAAATAAGGTCCTATTCTGAGGTACCAGGGGTTTAAGACTTCAATATATGAGTGGGGGAGGGCAGACACAGTTCAATTCATAACACCTTCTAAGTATTGTTATCCCTTGGTCCCTAAGGTCTCAGCCTTAGCTCTCTCTGAGAAGCTCCATCCAAACCCATGGCTTTAATTACTGCCCCACCTCTACAGTGAGAGTAGATACCGGACAGCGATTCTCTAGAATAATCCTCTCCCACTAATTCTGGAAAAGTGAAAGTGAAGTAGTTCAGTCGTGTCCGACTCTTTGCGACCCCGTGGACCATAGCCTACCAGGCTCCTTCCTCCATAGGATTCTCCAGGCAAGAATACTGGAGTGGGTTGCGATTTCTTTCTCCAGGGGATCTTCCCGACCCAGGCAGGGATCGAACTGGGGTCTTCCGCATTGCGGGCGGACCCTTTAACCTCTGAGCTACCAGGGAAGCCCAAAGGACAGATCCAATTACCCAGTGGACATGTTTGGGGATTTACAAGTCTCTATACATTTATAATATCCCCAACTGAATTTATCTTTTCCTCAAAGCTTCTCCTTCTGAGTTTCCTGTCTCAGAGATGGACTCCATCATCCACCTGACTCCTCTGGCCCACCCTGGAAATTATTCTGGAGGCTTGCTCTCGCTTACAGACGTTCAGTCTCCAAGTCCTGCCAATTCTGCTTCTTCCGTAGCTCCTTACATGGCTAGTTTTCTAGTTTTTTCCCCTGCTGTCACTTCCTTGGTTTAGTCTGCATCTCTTCTAGCTTGAGTTATTATGATTAATGGTGACAGTGGTCAGCGTTTATTACATGCTATGGGCCAGTCTCTTTCATAAGATGCCTTCCTAGTCTTATACCTCTCTAGCCCATCCTGATTCCAGGAAGACTGCTATAAACACACGGAACAGGTATAAATGCTTAGTTCCTCCAATTCAGATGATCAAGAAAAATATAACTTTTTTCCTATAATTCAATTTAATGAGTTATTTAAAAATTTTAAAATTTCATTCTGTCTGATGGCAGAACATATAATCTCAGATAATTCTGAGTAAATAAGTAATCCTTGCATTGTGCTTTTCCATTTACTATTTCTTAATATTATAATTTTTACTGCTACTATACAACAACTGCTACTACTTTTGAGACTGTCATCATTTTTTTGGCAGCATAGTATTCCAAAATATGAATGTACTAAAACTTTTATTCAGGTCCCTGTTTATGAACCTTTAGACCGTTTGCAGTCTTTTGCTATGATGAAATCTTTGTGATACATATTTGCATAGATGTGCCAATATAAGGGCAGGGTAAAATTTTTGAGATGGAAATACTGGATTGAAGGTTATACACATTTAAATTTTGATAGCTATTGCTAGGTTGCCTTCCAGAGACCTTGTGCCAATTTATACTTCCACCCATAGCATATAAAATGCTGATTTCCCCTCAGCACCAATATTGGGTATTGCAAAACTTTAAAATATTTGCTGTACTTTTCATAATATATTTCTTTAATTATGATTAAAATTTCATTGTAATATAATATTTTTCATTAATCATATTAATTTAAGCTTACATATTATTTTTAACATTTTTCCCCTACTTAATTTAACACAAATATATTTTCTTTTTTTTGGCCGTACCATGCAGCATGTGGGATCTTAGTTCCCTGACTAGGGATCATACCCCTGCCCACTTCAGTGGAAGCGTGGGTTCTTAATCATTGCACTGCCACTGCACTGCACAGTCCCTCACATGAATATGTTTTCATTTAAATAAATATGCATCTCTCCAGATGTACTTTTAGGCACTTAGCCTCTACTTAACACACCCATAAGACCACACCAGATAGAGTCTTTCTTGGGATAAAAATGAAATGTTGANATCACAGAAGAAATCAAAAAAGAAATCAAAATTTGCATAGAAACAAATGAAAATGAAAACACAACAATCCAAAACCTGTGGGACACCACAAAAGCAGTGCTAAGGGGAAAGTTCATAGCAATCCAGGCATTCCTCAAGAAACAAGAAAAAAGTCAAATAAATAACCTAATTCAATGTTATTTTCACCTAATATATGCAAAATAGTATCATTTCAATAAGTCATCAGTATAAAATTGTTATATAAGGAATCAGTACAAATTTTTTTGTTCTAAGTTTTAAATTTATACTTATTTCTTATTATTTTGGCTGCACTGGGTCTTCACTGCTGCCTGGGCTTTCTCTAGCTGTGGCGAGTGGGGGCTACTCTTCCTTGTGGGGCATAGGCTTGTCATTGTGGTGGCCTCTCTTGTTGCGGAGCACGGGCTCTAGGCAGGCAGGCTCTAGTAGCTGCGGCTCAGTAACTGGGGCCTGTGAGCTTTTAGTTGCTCGATGACATACAGGATCTTCCTGGACCAGGGATTGAACCCATGTTTCCTCCATCGGCAAACTGACTCAACCACTGGACTACCATGGAAGTTTCTGTCCCAAGTCTTCTAAATCCGTACATTTTATACCTGCAGCACATCTTAAGACTACATGTGTGCGTGTTCAGTCATGTCCAACTCTTTGCGACCCCAGGACTGTAGCCATCCAGGCTCCTCTGTCCATGGGATTTCCCAGGCAAGAATACTGGAGTGTGTTGCCGTTTCCATTGAACCCTCATCTCTTTTGCCTCCTGTGTTGGCAGATGGGTTCTTTACCAGCTGAGCTAAGGGAAGCCTGTCTCAAGACTAGCCATGCTTTAAGTGTGCAATAGCCACATGTGGCTAGTGACTACTGTATTGGAAATTATAGATAAATGTTGTAAAGACACTTCCAATGTTCAGCGTCTGCAAGTGACACTCGAATGGCTTAAAATTGCGTATAACCGACTTGCCTAATTTGGGGGGCCAAGTTCAATGCCTTATAGACAGGAGGTACTCAAAGTTTATTTTTCTAATTGAGTTATTTTTATTTTTTCAATTGAACATTCACACTTGTTCCATNTGTTGTAAAGACACTTCCAATGTTCAGCGTCTGCAAGTGACACTCGAATGGCTTAAAATTGCGTATAACCGACTTGCCTAATTTGGGGGGCCAAGTTCAATGCCTTATAGACAGGAGGTACTCAAAGTTTATTTTTCTAATTGAGTTATTTTTATTTTTTCAATTGAACATTCACACTTGTTCCATGTAGATATGGTTGAAACACCTCATTGTAGCAATGAATCATTTTATTAGTCATGAAACAAAGAAAAAAAAAATCAATTCATACTTTTTGTTTCTCAGAAATGAGAGATGTTTGAAGAATGTGTTTTCATAATATTTGCCAAAAATTTTCATCACACAATAGGTTTTTTTTTCTGTCTTCCTTTTGGACAATTGTTGAGTTGATGAAGGTTTTAAGATAGGTAAGAACAGATGTGTTGACTCAGTTTGGAAAGGCAAAAACAGTTTTACTTGAAGAGAAGCCCTCAGGGAAATGGCAGCCTCCCAGGGGTGGTTGAATCCAGTTTTAGGAAATAGTGAGTCTTTAGTGAACATTATAATTGGGTTAAAAGCCAACAGAGTTTGGGCAAACTGATAGTCCTCCAAATATCACAATGCAGTATTAGGAGCAGTCTCCCTAACTTGACATTTCTTAAGAGGATTTATATTTTAATTATTTGCTTAAAATTTGCTCCTGATGGTCCTTTAGGCCAAGAGTCCCCAACCTCTGGGATCTAATGCCTGATGACCTGAGGTGGTTCTGATGTAATAATAATAGAAATAAAATGCACAATAAATGTAATGTGCTTGAATGATCACAAAACAACCCCCGCCACCCTGTCCATGCTTAGTCCCTGGGAAAAACTGTCTTCTACAAAACTGGTCCCTGGTGCTGAAAAGGCTGGGGACTGCTGCTTTAGGCAAATGCTAATCTCATTTACTTCTCTAATTTTAATGCTCCAAAATACCAACTTAGGGAAGGAAAGAGAAGTGTTCTGTGAAGTTATGTAAGTACTTTATAATACAATGTGAGGAAAAAGTTCTTTTTATTAAAATGTTTCCAATGCCCAATTCAGACTGGGAGGCATTAAAAGTGGAATTAGAGAATACCAGTTGGAGAAGCCCAATAAACCACTGAATTCAATCCTATCCACTTGTCTCACAAGTTAGAAAGCAAACTTAGAGAGGCAGAGATACTTCCTTAAGGTCACATGACTATGACTTTCTGATGTCTGGACCAGCCATTTTTTTTAGTATGAATTATGGCTGGGTGGCATCACTGACTCAATGGGCATGAGTCTGAGTGAACTCCGGGAGTTGGTGATGGACAGGGAGGCCTGGCGTGCTGCGATTCATGGGGTTGCAAAGAGTCGGACACGACTGAGCGACTGAACTGAACNTGGCAGAGGATGAGATGGTTAGACGACATCACTGGACGCAATGGACACGAGTCTGAGTGAACTCCGGGAGTTGGTGATGGACAGGGAGGCCTGGCGTGCTGCGATTCATGGGGTTGCAAAGAGTCGGACACGACTGAGCGACTGAACTGAACTGAACTGATGGTCAACACTTATTGAGCATTTGCTGTGTGCTGGGATCTGAACTAGATCTGGTAGACAGAGTGCCTGAAGATCTATGGATGAAGGTTCCTAACTTCGTACAGAAGTTGGTGACCAAAACCATCTCAAAGAAAAAGAAATGCAAGAAGGCAAACTGATTATCTAAGGAGGTCTTACAAATAGCTGAGAGGCAAAAGGCAAAGGACAAAGGGAAAAATATACTCAACTGAATGCAGAGTTCCAGACAAGGAGAGATAAGAAAGCCTGCTTAAGTGAACAATGCAAAGAAATAGAGGAAAACAATAGAATGGCAAAGACTAGAGATCTCTTCAAGAAAATTGGAGATACCAAGGGAACATTTCATGCAAAGATGGGCACAATAAAGGACAGAAATGGCAAGGATCTAAAAAAGTGGAAGAGGTTAAGAAGAGGTGGCAAAAACACACAGAAGAATTACACAAAAAAGGTCTTACTGACCTGGATAACCATAATGGTGTGATCACTCACCAGAGCCAGACATCCTGGAATGTGAAGTCAAGTGGGCCTTAGGAAGCATTACTATGAACAAAGCTAGTGAAGGTGATGGAATTCTAGCTGAGCTATTTCAAATCCTAAAAGATGATGCTGTTAAAGTGCTGCCCTCAATATGTCAGCAAATTTGGAAAACTCAGCAGTGGCCACAGGACTGGAAAAGGTCAGTTTTCATCCCATTCCGAAAGAAGGACAATGCCAAAGAATTTTCAAACAATTGTGATCATTTCACACACTAGCAAGGTAATCCTCCAAATCCTTCAAGCTAGGCTTCAGCAATATGTGAATTGAGAACTTCCAGTTGTACAAGCTGGATTTAGAAAAGACAGAGGGACCAGAGATCAAATTGTCGATATCCACTGGATCATAGTAAAAGTGAGGGAATTCTGAAAGAAAACATCTATTTCTGCTTCATTGACTATGCTAAAGCCTTTGACTCTGTGGATCACAACAAACTGTGGAAAATTCTTTTTTAAAAAATTTTCTTAAAGAAATGGAAATACCAGACCATCTCACCTGTCTCCTGAGAAACCTGTATGCAGGACAAGAAGCAACAGTTAGAATCAGACATGGAACAACATACTGGTTCAAAATTGAGAAAGAAGTACGTCAAGGCTGTACATTGTCACCCTGTTTATTTAACCTATATGTAGAGTACATCATGCAAAATGCCAAGCTGGATGACTCACAAGCTGGAATCAAGATTGCCAAGAGAAATATCAATAACCTCAGATATGCAGATGATACCACTCTAATGGCAGAAAGTGAAAAGAAACTAAAGATCCTCTTATTGAGAGTGAAAGAGGAGAGTGAAAAAGCTGTCTTAAAACTCAGCATTCAGAAAACTAAGATCATGGCATCCAGTCCCATCACTTCATGGCAAATAGATGAGGAAACAGTAGCAGATTTTATCTTCTTGGGCTCCAAAATCACTGCAAATGGTGACTGCAGCCATGAAATTAAAAGATCCTTTCTCCTTGGAAGAAAAGCTATGAAAAACCTAGACAGCATATTAAAAATCAGAGACATCACTTTGCTGACAAATGTCTGTATAATCAAACTATGGTTTTTCTAGTAGTCAAGTATGGATATGAGAGTTGGACCATAAAGATGACTGAAGGCCAAAGAATTGATGCTTTCGAACTGTGGTGTTGGAGAAGACTCTTGAGAGTCCCTTGGACAGCAAGGAGATAAAACCAATCAATCCTAACGGAAATCAATTCTGAAGGACTGATGCTGAAGCTGAAGCTCTAATACTTTGTCCACCTGATGCGAAGAGCTGGCTCATTAGAAAAGACTCTGATGCTGGAAAAGATTGAGGGCAGGAGGAGAAGGGAACGACAGAGGATGAGATGTTTGGATGGCATCACCAACTCAATGAACATGCATTTAAGCAAACTCCAGGAGATAGTGAAGGACAGGGAAGCCTGGTGTGCTGCAGTCCATGGGGTTGCAAAGTGTCAGACACAACTTAAGCGACTGAACAACAACAGCAGGTTCTGGCCTAAATGCTTTTCATAAATGTTAACAGTTCATAAAATCCTTACAGTGTAAAATATTACACATTTAAAAGAAAAAACCCATCATTCTCATCTAATAATATTTTTTTCCTGAAACTTCATTTGCTTCCTTAAGCAGAAGTTTCTGCCGCACAAAATGTTCTCCACATCCAGAGTCAAAATCTGCCTGAGACCCCTAGTACACTCCAGTGGGCTATGTTTTGACAGCTAGTCACAACTCAAGCCCAATATGTTTCTATCAAGAATGCAGAGAGGTTTGGAAAGCACAGCTTTTTAAAAGTTTATTTTTTAATTTTATTGGAGTAGAGTTGATTTACAGTGTTGTGTTAGTTTCAGGTGGACAGCAAAGTGATTGTCATGCATATGTTCATTCTTTTTCAGATTCTTTTCTCATATAGATCATCACAGAATATTGTTTCCTTCCTTAATTGTTCACTGATGATTTCATTCCTCTCTTCCTTCCTCTTTTCCTCCTCTCCCTTCATTGCCTGTCATCTCTCCCTGCTCCCTGCCCCTTCCTTCCTTCTACCCTATTATAGAAAGGGAGGTGTTAAGGACACCTTTTGTCAAGAATCCAAACTCTTTTTATCTTGAGTGTGTAGAATATTGAAAATATAAGGGCCCCAGGGGTCATCAGAAGGGAAGTAGAGGCCCAGAG